>JADRCD010145799.1:0-11880 GCA_019843815.1 Montemys delectorum | reverse complement strand
CTGGAGGGAAGCCCTCTGCTCCCAGGGAGGGGGCAGAGATGTTCTCTGATCCAGCTCTGTCCCTCGGAAGCTGAGAGGCTCCAGTCCCTGCAGTCCTGCAACTCCCCTGCACTTCCTGAGGCCTATGCCTCCTGGCTGGTCCTGCCTTAGCAAGACCCCAGAGAGAAAATCAATTTTAGTGTTTTTAAGTATTAGAAATTTCAATTATTATCATTTAATTTACTGACTTAAATAAAGAAAGGACAAGAAAATCTAGGCATACTTTGAATGAATGGATGGATGAATTAATGAATGAATGAACACCTTCCAAAGCTTTCAAAAGTACAATGTTTGTACCAAGGTGCAAAGGCCATCTCTACACGCGAAAACACAATACAACACTACCAGGATATCCACTCAGGGAGCTCTCGAGGAGCTGGAAACAGGGATTTTGAATTTGGTTGCATAGTGTTTGATCATTTATTTACTAAAAATGCAGTTCAGCACAATGCAGGAGCTCAGTATGGTGCTTATTACGGTGTAGCGTTTCTTCTAGAAATTTATAGACTTGTTGAAAATCTTATATTTAAACAAAAACCAGAGAAGTTTTGCTTTAATACCCCCCCTTCTTTTCTTTAAGATGTGTTAATATTTCAGGACTGTAGCTTATAATCCAAAGTTGAGAGTGTCAGAAATATTTAACCCTGTTTCTCAATAACTTGTAACTTGAGATACTGGATGATATTCCATATGGTTTTAAAATCATAATTTATAAATTGATCTCTTACTTAAATACTAGGTTTTCTTACGTGACTGGCTATAGAACTGCCTTCATAGTGCCCTGCTTAGTTGCCAGACTCTCAGTATTTGTTCTGGAGTATATACAGCGCCCATTTTGTTTCTCTTAAAGACTGGGGCTGGTGTCTCCACTTTGTTTTTTGCAGAAAGTATATTTGCTTTCAAATTCCAGTGAAGAAAAGCAATAATGACACAGTCTGGAGACAGCCATCTCTAAAGTTCTGTCTTGGCAGTCAAGTCTGGAGCCCACCTGTTTCAGGGATGTTTAGCAAGCTCCTCCACGCATGCTCAGCAAGCTTCTCTGTGCATACTCAGTTACAGGTGCTGGCTGACCTTTCTTTTAATTGTTCTAGCACTTATTCTTTCTTTCTTTCTTTCTTTCTTTCTTTCTTTCTTTCTTCCTTCCTTCCTTTCTTTCTTTCTTTCTTTCTTTCTTTCTTTCTTTCTTTTTTCTTTCTTTCTTTAGTTTATACTTATGTTATTGGATTTTTCATTTCTATTTGTATTTCAAAGTTAATCTTCTCTAGTGTCTATATTCTTTTTTTCAACATTTTCTTTATTTGCATTTCAAATGTTATCCCCTTTCCTCACTTCTCCTCCAAAAACTCCCTATCCTCTCTCCCTTCTCCTGATCACCATCTCACCCACCCACTCCTGCTTCCTGGCCCTGGCATTCCCCTAAACTGAGGCATCTAGCCTTCAAAGGACCAAGGGCTCTCTTCCCATTCATGAATGAAAAGAACATCCTCTACTACATATGCTGCTGGAGCCATGAGTTCCACCATGTGTACTCTTTGGTTGGTAGTTTAGTCCATGGGAGCTATGGGGGTACTGGTTAGTTCATATTGTTGTTCCTCCTATGGAGTTGCGAACCCCTTCAGCTCCTTGGGTCCTTTCTCTAGCTCCTTCATTGGGGACCCTGTACTCAGTCCAATGATTGGCTGTGAGCAGCCACCTCTGTATTTGTCAGGCACTGGTACAGCCTCTCAGGAGACAGCTATAGCAGGCTTCTGTCAGCAAGCACTTGTTGGCATCCACAATAGTGTCTGGGTTTGGTGACTATATATGGGATGGATCCCCAGGTGGGGCAGTCTCTGGATAGTCATTCCTTCAGCCTCTGCTCCACACTTTGTCTCTGTTAACTCCTTCCATGGGTATTTGGTTCTGCCTTCTAAGAAGGATCAAAGTATCCACAACCAAAGTTTGGTTTCATTTAGTTTGTGAATTGTATCTTGGGTATTCTGAGCTTCTGGGCTAATATCTACTTGTCAGTGAGTGCATACCATACATGTTCTTTTGTCATTGGCTTACCTCACTCAGGATGATACTTTCTAGTTCCATCCATTCGCCTAACAATTTAATAAATCCATTGTTTATAATAGGTGGGTAGTATTCCATTGTGTAACTGTACTACATTTTCTGTCCCTCTTTTGAGGGACATCTGTGTTCTTTCCAGCTTCTGGCTATTATGAATAAGGCTGCTATGCACATAGTGGAGCATGTGTCCTTATTACATGTAGGAGCAACTTCTGGTTATATGCCCACAAGTGGTATAGCTGGATCCTTAGATAATGCTATGTCCAATTTCCCGAGGAACTGCCAAACTGATTTCCAGAGTGTTGTACCAGCTTGAAATCCTACCAGCAATGGAAGAATGTTCCTCTTTAAGGGCTTGTATCTCTTTATCTGTTTTCTCCTGTATTTCTTTAAGGGAGTTATTCATGTCCTTCTTAAGTTCTTCTATCAGCATTGTGAGATGAGTTTTTAGATCCAAATCTTGCTTTTCTGGTGTTTTGGGATATCCAGGGCTTGCTGAGGTGGGAGTACTAGGTTCTGGTGAAACTAAGCAGTCTTGGTTTCTGTTGGTAGGATTCTTGCGTTTGCCTTTCGCCATCTCTTGATCTCTGGTGTTAGAAGTTCTTGGTGTCTTAGTGCTTGATCTTTCCTTGCTGCCCTGCAACTCCTCTTCCACTCCTGAGGCCTGTGCTTCCCAGCTGGTCCCACCTGATTACTTGGTCTGAAGCTTGTCCTGGAGGGAAGTCCTGTGCTCCCAGGGAGGGGGCAGAGATGTTCTCTGATCCAGCTCTGTCCCTTGGAAGCTGAGAGGCTCCTGTCCCTGCAATCCTGTGACTCCCCTGCACTTCCTGAGGCCTATGCCTCCAGGCTGGTCCTGCCCTAGCAAGACCCCAGAGAAAAAATGGCGGATCTCACCTGAGTCCTTGGGCTGAAGCCGGCCTTGGGAGGAAGTCCTCCCCTAGCAGGCAGGGGGCAGAGATGTTCTCTGATCCAGCTCTGTCCCTCGGAAGCTGAGAGGCTCCTGTCTCTGCAGTCCTGCGACTCCCCTGCACTTCCTGAGGCCTATGCCTCCTGGCTGGTTCCGCTTGATTCCTGGGGTTAAAGCCCGCTCAGGATGCAGACCTTCTTCTCGAAGGGAGGGGGCAGAGATCTTCGCTGATCCAGCTCTGTCCCTCGGAAGCTGAGAGACTCCAGTCCCTGCAGTCCTGTGACTCCCCTGCACTTCCTGGGGCCTATGCCTCCCGGATGGTCCTGCCCTAGCAAGACCCCCCTGCATTGATATTCTTAAGGGAAATTGGTCTGAAGTTTTATTTCTTTGATGGGTCTTTGTATGGTTTAGGTATCAGAGTAATTGTGACTTCATAAAATGAATTCAGTAGAGTACCTTTTGTTTCTATTTTGTGGAATAGTTCAAGGAGTTTGATATTAGGTCTTCTTTGAAGATCTGTTAGAACTCTTCACTAAATCTGGTCCTGGTTTTTTTTTGTTTTTGTTTTTTGTTTTTGTTGGGCAATTATTAATAACTGTTTCAATTTCTTTAGGGATATGGGACCGTTTAGGTCGTTTATCTGATCCTGATTTAACTTTGGGACCTGGTATCTGTCTAGAAAATTGTCCATTTCATCCAGATTTTCCAGTTTTGTTGAGTATAGGCTTTTGTTGTAGGGTCTCATGATTTTTTGGATTTCCTCAGTGTCTGTTGTTATGTATCCCTTTTCATTTCTGATCTTGTTAATTAGGATACTGTCTCTGTGCCCTCTGGTTAGTCTGGGTAAGAATTTATCTATCTTGTTGATTTTCTCAAAGAACCAGCTCCTCGTTTTGTTGATTTTTGTATAGTTCTTTTTGTTTCTATTTGGTTGATTTCATCCCTGAGTTTGATTATTTCCTGCCATCTACTTCTCTTGAGTGTATTTTGTTTTAGAGCATTCAAATATTCTGTCATGCTGTTAGTATAAGCTCTCTCTCCAGTTTCTTTTTGGAGACACTCAAAACCTCCAAAGTTTTCCTCTTAGCATTGCTTTCATTGTGTCCCATAAGTTTGGGTATGTTGTGGATTCATTTTCATTAAATTCTAAAAAGTCTTTAATTTCTTTCTTCATTTCTTCCTTGACCAAGTTATTGAGTAGAGTATTGTTCAGCTCCCACGTGTATGTTGGCTTTCTATTGTTTATGTTGTTATTGAAGACCAGCCTTAATCCATGGTAATCTGATAGGATGCTTGGGATTATTTCAATCTTCTTGTATATGTTGAAACCTGAGGTGCTGAGATGAAGGTATAGTCTTTTGTTTTAAGATAAAACGTTCTCTAGATATCTGTTAAATCCATTTGTTTCATAAGTTCTGTTAGTTTCACTGTGTCTCTTTTAGTTTCTGTTTCCATGATCTGCCCATTGCTGAGAGTAGGGTGTTGAAGTTTCCCTCTATTATTGTGTGTGGTGCAACGTGTGCTTTGAGCTTTAGTAAAATTTCTTTTATGAATGTGGTTGCCCTTGTGTTAAGAGCATAGATGTTCAGAATAGAGAGTTCTTCTTGGTAGATTTTTCCTTTGATGAGTATGAAGTGCCATTCCTTATCTTTTTTGATAACTTTAGGTTGAAAGTTGGCTTTATTTTATATTAGAATAGCTATTCCAGCTTGTTCCTTGGGACCATTTGCTTGGAGAATTGTTTTCCAGGTTTTACTCGGAGGTAAGATCTGTCTTTGTCACTGAGGTCCTGTTTATGTAGCCAGACTGTTAGTCTATGTCTTTGTATTGGGAAATTGAATCCACTGATATTAAGAGATATTAAAGAAAAAAGATTGTTGCTTCCTGTTATTTTTGTTGTTAGTGGTAGGATTATGGTTTTGTTTTGTTTTATTTGTTTTGTTTGGCTATCTTCTTTTTGGTTTGTAAAAGGAAGATTATTTTCTTGCTTTTTCTAGGGGCTAGTTTCCCTCCTTGTGTTGGAGTTTTCCATTTATTATGCATTGATGGGCGGGAAATGATATTGTATAAATTTGTTTTTGTCATGGAATATCTTGGTTTCTCCATCTATGGTTATTGACGATTTTACTGGGTATAGTAGCCTGGGCCGGCGTTGTGTTCTCTTAGGGTCTGTATGACATCTGCCCAGGATCTTATAGCTTTCATAGTCTCTGGCAAGAAGTCTAGTGTAATTCTAATATGTCTGCCTTTATATGTTACTTGACCATTTTCCCTTACTGTTTTTAATAGTCTTTCTTTGTTTTGTGCATTTGGTGTTTTTATTATGTGATGGGAGGAATTTCTTTCCCTATTTGTGTTCTTTAGGCTTTTTGTATGTTCATGGGCATCTCTTTCTTTAGGTTAGGGAAGTTTTCGTCTATAATTTTGTTTAAGATATTTACTGGCCCTTTAAGTTGGGAATCTTCTCTCTCCTTTATCCTTAAGTTTGGTCCTCTATTTGTGTTCTGAATTTCCTGGGTGTTTTGGGTTAGGATCTTTTTTGCATTTTGCATTTTCTTTGATTGTTGTGTCAATGTTTCCTATGGTATCTTCTGCACCTGAAATTCTCTCTTCACTTTCTTATATTCTGTTGGTGATGCTTGCATGTATAGCTCCTGATCTCTTTCCTAGGTTTTCTGTCTCCAGAGTTGTCTCCCTTGTGATTTCTTTATTGTTTCTACTTCCATTTTTAGATCCTGGATGGTTTTGTTCAATTCCATCACCTGTTTGGTTGTGTTTTCCTTTTAATTCTTTAAGGGATTTTTGTCTTTCCTCGTTAAGGTATTCTACCTGTTTACCTGTGCTCTCCTCTATTTCATTAAGAGAGTTATTTATGTCCTTCTTAAAATCGTCTAACACCATCATGAGATGTGACTTTAAATTCACATCTTGCTTTTCTGGTGTGTGGGGTATCCAGGACTTGCTGTGGTGGAAGAACTGGGTTCTGATGATGCCAACTAGTCTTGGTTTCTGTTGGTAAGATTCTTGTGTTTGCCTTTTTCCATCTAGTTATCTCTGGTGTTAGATGTTCTTGTTGTCTCTGGCTGGATCTTGTTCCTCCTGTGGTTCTGTTAGCCTGTGTCAGCACTCCTGGGAGACCAGCTCTCTCCTGGCAGAACTTGTGTTCAGAGGGCTCTGGAACAGGCCAAGCTCTGGATGCAGAAGGTGACCAGAAGGATCCCGTCCCAGTTGCTCCACTGTATTTGGGCTCCGTGTGCTCTAGATACTTATTGGAGAGAAAGTGGCTATCTCATCTCACTCCTGAGGTATAGCTTTCTCCTGGCAGGACCCATGCACAGTGGGCTGTGGATCAGCCTCAGCTCAGGGGTGCAGAGGGCAGATCTGAAGGATCCTGACCCATTTGCTCCACTGTTTCTGTGTTCTCCATGCTCCTGGCTGGCCCCATTCCACACAGTTATTGGAGAGAAAGTGGCTATCTCACCTCAGAGCCCAGGAGTTAAAGCACTCCTGTAGAGAACAGCTTTCTCCTGGCAGGACCTGTGCACAGCAGGCTGTGGATCAGCCTCAGCTCCTGGGTGCAGATCTAGTTTTTCCTTTTTCAAGTTGGTCAGTGAAACAGTAAGTCTGTGGGCATTGGCAGAGGGCATTTTATGCTATGGTTATGACAAATATAATTAGCCACCAGTTCCATATACTGTGTGAAGTTGGGAATAAAAGAACACAAATGCATTGAAGGCTTTCAATAGTGAAAACAAGCAACATTTAGGGAAAAAAAAAACCAATGTTCACATCATTGGATATTGAATATTTTTGTTGTCAAAGAATTTCTTTTACTTCTTTGGCACCCTTTGGTCTTAGAGGGCATGTCTCTGCAGCTATTCGTTGCCAAGAGTTTTGCACACCTCTGCAAATCCAATTTTATACCTCAAAGCTATCACTGTATATGATACGATGTTTTAGGTCCATTTTTTTTTCAGATGAGAAAACTGAGGCTCAGAAGACTTCAGTCACTTGCCCTTTGGTGGGTGGTGGAACTTTTCCGTGCTATCTAGAGAAAGTCTCTGGAACCTGATGACCTGGAGAGAATGGCAGAAAGTGGGAGAGAGTGTGTGTCCATATTCCCCATGCTTAGAGATTGTTGCAGCAAAGGCAAAGGATAAAGCAAAAATATCACTATAAACACTAGATGGAGGGAAGAGTCACACAAGCACTGTGTAAAGAGAAGTTGATGTTTGCAAACAGGAGAAGGGGTACTGGAGGAAAGGACTGCTCTGCCAGTCAGTTCTGGAATAGGACCGCTCCCCAAGTCAGCGTAGTCATCAGCAAACTGCTCATACCTTCCCCAAGAGACACTGACTTTCAACGCAAGCTCTTCTTTTGTATTATAAGCATGACACCCATTTTTCTGCTACATGTACAGAGTCACTTAACAATGAACAGATGCAAATATTTGTGCCTGAGTGCTTAGGCCCACTGTGTTTCAATTGCAGATCCGTGAGTAGTCGCTTATGAACTGCTTCTAATGGTACCAGGCATCTTTCCCCAATCTCTATTCACATCAGTTCCATTTTCAAATGAGTCAAACGGGAAGCAGAAGTCAGCCAGTCAGAGCTTAACACCTCTGATTTATGGTCAGAAGTATCTTAATAGGATCATTCATTTTCCTTCGCCCCTTCAGAACATCTGATGCTACAAGTTCCTAGAAATGATCGTGTCTCCTCTGGTTCTGCAAAAAAAAAATATAATCTTTATCTCCAAGAGTGACCTTCAAGTGGGCAGGAAATGAAAGCCAGATGCTCTTCTTCAGTCACCTTGCCTTGCTTTACTGATGTGTCATAATGGAAATCTTGAAAGCCAGAAAGCTCAGAATTATTATGATATTTTAATCTTTTTAGGTTAAGTGTGAATGCGGGAGTGGAGGGCAGAAAGTATTAGTTTAGGCCTGGCTTTATGAAATATCGTATTCTTGTCCTTTTCTCCTTGTTCAATTGCTTTAGGGTCTCTCTTCTGTAAATCCTCTATTTTGGAGACTTTCGTGGCTTCAGTCCCTACTGTGTATACTTTATAAGTGGCAGGATTAGTGAAATTGTCAAGCAATTCTAGGTCCTCCAACCTCCTTCCTACCCTCCTATTCTCCTTCCCTCCTTTGAGGATCTCAGGGCTGCATTTCTACTGTGTGGGTTTTTTTTTTTTTTAAATATTTGCAAATAAGCCAGCTAGCTCTGATTATACATCTCCATTCTCACAGACCTGGAGTATCTAGCTGTGAGAAGGTGACACATGTCAGGATTCAGAGGGGCAATGCTTGGATATATCCAGCTTTTCTAGCATCCCAAGCTTGCTCACTGTCTTTCTCAAAAGCTACCATCTTGTAGTCTCTGCTGCACCTGGAACTTGAGCTCTCATTCCCAAGCCGTTGGGATAGAACTTTTCTCATGTGCACACCCTCATCAGGAACACCAAAAATGTTCTTTGGTTTTGAGCAGCTCTTAATAACAAACCCGTGGCTTAGCTGGAGTAAAAAAAAAAAAAAATTGGTTTCTGAGGTAGAAATAACTGCTGACTTTTTGTTTCTAAATACCTGTTAAAAGCAGGTAAGAATGGAAACGAGGTAAGGAATTTACAGGGATGTTGTAGTAACTATAAAGTGACCCTTCAATATCACAATTTTTGTTCTAGCTATAAGATTATGCCTCAGTCATTGATAATATCCACTGTTATCATCTGAGATGACCAGAATTTTTTAAAATTTCTATCATCCTATACATTGTTGACTTACTCTTATTTGTTACATTGATATCATTATTATAATTACATAATTGTTATCATAAAACTATCATGTATTATATAGAAAACTGAACAGCACTCCTAAGGTCACTCGCATTAGAAGTTAGATGAGAATTTTGTGTTCTCCTGGATCCCATGTAGAAACGGAAATATATGGATACAATGCTAAAGTGCACTTAATCAATATGCAACAAAAGTGCATTTCTATTCTAACTTTGTTATGGCTACTCATTTTGTAGTTGCTTTCCTTCTTCTGATGTCTGTGGACTAAGAGGACTGTCCTGGATTTGGGAACTGGTGTCTCGGCTTTACAAGTGGCCCACACTGGATGGATTAAGAATCTAACACTCACATTTTAAGACCTCAAGGAGATATTTTATGATGATATTTAACAGACCGCATACCTTTCCCTTTAGGGAGGCCATAAAATTCAGAGAGTATAGGTGCAGATCTTAAGCTCAGGCATTCGATTCTCTGTTGGAAGTTTGATTTGTCTTTTATTATGGTCCATCAGTGTGCTGTGGCTACATTCCCTCTGGTGGCCAAAGATTCTCTTCCCTTACATATTTGTTTTTATAATCATGTGGTGATTTTTAAGAAGATAGAATTCCCATATATAAGACTATAACAAGGACCATTTTGTTGTTGCTGCTGCCGAAAAATATATAGCCGAATTAATGAGATTGTTAATATAAATTCATGAGGCCACAATGTTCGTGGGAGCCTGGTAATAATTGTAAAAGCCAATGGGGAGTTTCCTCTGAGTAAAAAAAATCTCTCTTCTGACTAATAAAAAAGCTGGAAAGAGAAGCTTCTGACTGGGAGGGGGGGTCTTTATTTACAAAGACAGAAAGAAGGTAGGGATGGCCTGCACACTAAAGTGTGGTCTAAAATTTGAGGCCAGTAACAGGAAACTCCAGGTCGTCTGCTTCCCTAAAAGATACACTGTGAGGAAAGAAGTGGGGAGAGTGTTCCATCGTAAGGTAGCCACTGTAGGTTAGATGTTAGATGTCCTGTCCCACCAAGCAGGAATCAGAATCTTTGTTCTTGTGAGCACAGAGTTATCCCTGTACAGCTACGCTCTGCTAGCCCCTTTCTGTGGTTAGACACCTTCCTCCAAACGCCCAACAGGAATGGCTTGTTTTGCCTTTGCTGTCTTTTTGCCATTTTATTTCCACTGGTGGCAATCCAGAGGCCCCAGAATCTGGGGCTCACCTTCCCATTGTCCATGTTTGCTGGAATCAGCCATGTTTCTCACTTTCCCATAAGTTGGGCATAACAGGAAATCTGGTCTAATTTCTCTTTTCTCTCTTCAGAATCAGAGGCAATGGCCATTTGCACTAACCTAAACCTTGTTACCGTTTACACCAACATGACCCTTCTAATGCTATTAGAGTCACAGTGGACATGGACCCCAGAGATCTGCTCCCATAGCGTTCTAACCCTCTCTAGCCCTGGGCCACTTTATGTCACAAAGGACAAACAGCTTCTTCACCCCTGCTACCATTACTCGTTAGGATGATTACTGGCTTCCCGTTTTTAACCAGTATCACCTTTTATTCCCTGTTTAATGGCTACAAAAAATATTTGAAGGAATCAAAGGACTAAGATTAACAATCCTTAATTGAATCTATGCTGTTGTAGCATTCGATGGATGCCTGTATATATACAATCTGTATCCTACCTGCTGGATACCTCTCTCTCTCTCTCTCTCTCTCTCTTTCTCTCTCTGTATGTATCTATCTGTTTATCTATCAATCTATCCATTCATCCATCCACTCACCCATTCACCTATTTATGCTATTTTTCTTTCTATAATCTATTGATTGATCCATCCACCCACCCATCCACTTATGTATATATTCTTCTATATATGTATGCATTATGTACATATGTACACACCTACCTACCTACCTATCATCTGTCTATCTACCTATCTACCTACCTATCATCTAGCTATCTATCTAGCTATCCATCTATTTATCTACTTACCTGTCTTTTTGTCATCTGTCTGTCTGTCTGTCTGTCTGTCTGCCTGCCTGCCTGCTCATCCATCCATCTATCTACCTGTGTCTGTATCCATACCCCTATCCATATTTGTATCGATATCTGTAATTATATCCATATCTACATCCTTCCCCAAGAACTCAGCCCACCATTCAATAAAATCAATGCACCACTGAAACAAGAGGGATAAACAAACCATAGTCACCTCCTCCCTGGTAGGGAACCGGCTGTCTCCAGCCCTGAGCTGCCACAGCTCCAAGACAATGAGATAGCTGACCCAGGGCCAAGGCTGACCCCTGGGGCTCCAAAGTCCTGAGGCTCCTCTAGACCCTAGTTCCTCTCAGAGCTGCTGCGAATGCCAAGTGAAATAGAGCAACGTGAAGTGGACTGTGGACTTTGAGCAGAGTAAAAGCAGAACACTCAAAATAAGAAGATTGTAAAAGGCGAGGAGGAAGTCTTCGAGTTCAGAACTGGTCTTTCTCTACCCAGGCAGTTAGAAACATCACAGCCGAGCAACTCAGAGGTCTTTGAATTTAAACATACACTACACACACACACACACACACACACACACACACACACACAAACCCTGATCTTTTAGATTGTATCTCTACTTTTCATAAGAAAAAATGTATTTTTCTTATTTTACAAATAAGGAAAGTAGTTTAAGAATGGTGTTGCTTGCTCTAAGTCCACATCCAAAGCTCTCTGATTTGGAAACGTAGAAATGTCTGTTGGTATCTGCCACAGAGGAAGGGGAGGATTTGTGTGGGGAAGGGCTCGTGTTCTCTGGTGCATGTTCTTTTTACATAACACTTTGCTTTGTCCCAGAACTAATTAACAGCATCTTACATTTTGTTCTTTTGTTCCTCTATTAAAATAAATGTTTCTTTTTACTTTCCAGTATAAAACTGCACGGAGAAGCAACATTCATAGAGAATACAGAACAGAAAACTTATTTCCTGGGTTCCTGTCATCTTCATATGGAAGCATCTTTTCTCTTTTCTCTGTTTTCTTTTTCTTCTTCGTCTCCTTCGTCTCCTTCTTCTCCTTCTTCTCCTTCTTCTCCTTCTTCTCCTTCTTCT
>JADRCD010145797.1:424-19098 GCA_019843815.1 Montemys delectorum | reverse complement strand
CTAGACAAGCACTCTACCAATTGAGCTATAACCTGTCTGAAAACTCCCTCTTGAAGTGGTTTTCAAGAAGCAGCAGTAGACTGCATGCACTGGAGTAGCTTTCACCAATCACATAGATAATAAGGAAGATTCGCCTTTAGTGGGACTGCCCTTTAGAATGATAGTAAGGGCTGTGGACAGTGAGACATACTAAAATTGTGGAACCCTCTAAATAGCTTGTTACTTAAATAAGAGTTGCATTATTTGCTTGTTTATTAATAATAATTATTGTTGTGTATGTCATACATGTGTGTGGGCACACATGCTACAGCACATATGTGGAAGTCAGATAAGTTTGTGGACTCATTTCCCTCTTTCCATCCCTTACATGTGTTCTGGGATCAAACTCAGGTCACCAGACTAGCAAGGCAAGTTCCTTTACCCACTGAGCCACCTCACCCTCATGCATTCTGATTCTTTATCAAAGAGGGCCTCAGTCTGAGTTTGCTGTCAACAGAGAAGCAGGATCCAAGCAGCAGCCACACATCCTTACCCCTAAGTGGAGTCTTTGGTTCTATAAACAGAATGGTCACCTCACTGTGTGCTTGAGTTTGTCAAATGTCACACACTATATGACAGACGTGTGAGATTTGACATCACATGAGCAATATGGCACGCATTTCCAAATCTATTTGAACTTCAAAAGACATGCCAGTCACTTTGGGCCCTCTTAAATGTGTTACACTTTTGATCAGCTGGTACCCAATGTCCAAGAAGACTTAGAAACCCATGTGTCATTTGAAATGGAGCCAGGAAAGTGAATTTTTGATGAAAAGTAAATGAACTCAAGTCCTGGAAAGTTTGAGTTCAGCTACGAACACAAAGCATATGAGGTCAGAGCAAGTCTTAAACTCTCTATCTGAAAATACTCTTGTGGCTTCATGTTAAAATCTGGACATGTCATTGGAGTCTGGAGAAGGGGAAGCCAAGAAGCTTCCTCAAAGGGGGAAAGACCTCATTCCAAAGTCTGCACAGGGTTGGCTCCCAACAAAGCATAAGGGCAGGCTGATTTTTCTAATCTAATGTGAATTTTGCCATAAAACTAAGGAAAAGAGGGGCTGGAGAGATGGCTCAGCGGTTAAGAGCACTGACTGCTCTTCCAGAGGTCCTGAGTTCAATTCCCAGTAACCACATGGTGGCTCACAACCATCTGTAATGGGATCTGATGCACTCTACTAATGTGTGTCTGAAATAAGTAAAAAATAAATAAATAAATCTTTAAAAAAAAAAACTAAGGAAAAGAACCCTCAATAATATACAAGCAAACTGAATACAACCACATGTGGATAAAGAACAGCTTTGAGATTTCTCCTAGATCTACAACAAGACAGAGAACCCAACTCTTACCACTGCTATGCAACATGGTGCAGGAAGTTCGAGCAAGACAAATTCACCAAGTGAAGGATACGAATAGCACCCAGATTGCAATGGAAGAAATACAACTATTGCTGCTCAGGATACCATGAGCTTGATGGAAAGTATCCCTAACAATCTCCCCCCAAATGATTAGAGCTAAGAATCAAGCACCTCCATATTGTAGGATACAAGGAAATGCAACGGCCAGTTGGATTACTATAGGCCAGCAGCGAACAATTGGAGGATAAAAATAAGACAACTGTGTTTGCAATGAAGTGAACAAAACAATAAAAAGAACAAAACAAGGAACTAACTGCGTTTACCATAAAAAAAAACCAATAAAAAACGAACAAAAGAAGCAATCAACTGTGTTTACAATAGAAAACCAATAAAAAGAACAAAAGAAGAAATCAACTGTGTTTACAATAGAAACAAAACAATAAAAAGAGCAAAAACATTTTCATTAAATTTAACAAGAGAAGCATGAGACTTGGATAACGGAAACTACAAATTATCATTGAGAACATTGAAGGAAACTTCTTTTTGTCATATATTAATAGTACAAGCTAACGTTCTTTGCTCCGTTTGTATACATGCATGTAGGTTGCTGGGATCATATTCATTCCTTCTACTTCCCTTTCTCTTTCTTATTCCCCACTTTCTCCTTCCATATCCCTAATAGACCTCTTTTGCTCTCCTCACACTCTTAATAGATCACATATATGAGAGAAAGCATATGATATTTGTGTATTTGCATATACCTTATTTCACTTAGCATGACAATCTCCAGTTTTATTCATTTTTTTCTACAAATACACAATTATGGTCTTCTTTTTGGCTGAATCCACTTCATTGGGTGTATGTACCACAGTTTCTTTCTCTTTGATCTGTTGATAGGCATCTAGGTTAATTCTGTTATTTGGTTATTTTGATAATGCTTCAGTAAACAGGTATCTTTAGAGTGATCCAATTTTGATTTCAAGAAGACTAACGGATGAATAAATGGGCTTCCTTTTGAACCACAAGACTTAGCATTACTAAAATACTACTTCTCTCCAAAACTGACCTAGAGGTACACTGCAATGCTGAATTAAAATTGTTAGCTGGATTTCATGTATTAATTGACATGTTGACTCTAACACATAGAAATGCAAGACATGGTCCAGTTAGATGGCTCAGTGGGTGAAAGTGCTTGTCTTACAAACCTGATGGCCTGAGTTCGATCCCTGGAACCCACAGGAAGGAGCAAACTAATTTTTTTCTTTCTTTTTGAGACAATTTCTCCCACCGAAACTGGAAGTCAACAGTTCAATTACACTAGCTGTCCAGCAAGCCTTTTGAATCTTCCTGTCTATATCCTACCATCCAGCATTGAGGTTGCAACTTTTTTTTTAACCTGGGTGCTAGAAATAAAAACTCAGGTCTTCATACATAAACAACAAACACTTTACCCACAGAATTCCCCAAATTATAAATGTTTTAAAATATTATGTTCATATTTTTTAAATAAAATGATGGTGGATAAACTCACTTTGGTATTTAAAGTCATTGAATTCACTTCAAACAAAATAACAATTCTATTTTAAATGCTAACCTTTACAATAGATTGGAAAATAACATCTTTGTAAGCATTTATACTTATGATTTTGAAATTATATGATAAAAATTTACAAGGAGACATAGTTATTAAAAGGTCAAGGATAGTGTGATGTCACTTCTTCGATATTCTTGCCAGAAAGGCCATAATTCCAAAGAGATTGTAAAATGAGGGACATTCCACAGTGTAGCTGCTGAGATTGTCTTAATTAGCACCAACGTCATGGAAGAAAAGAACCAGACTGAGGGCATGTCACAAGTGGGGCTATTTTCTCCTAATCCTTCCATATACATGGATTGTATGTGGAATTTTGATACAAATACTAATCCTATTTTAATTACAAACCACTTTTTAAAAACCAGTGCCATAAAAGACTATATCATTCCATGGTTCTCTGACATTATTTTCAACTATGAGAGAAAATTCCTTTGTGTGGATAGACTCAAACTGTTACTGGACCACATGCTCAGTTTTATCAGTAGGCGCTAACCATTGGAGGGGTGTAAGGACTTGCTGTCTTTTGCCAGAGTCTCTACACACAGAGTAGGTACTTAAACCAGGCCCATGACCTACCCATAGCTGTGGCTACGAAATTACAAAGAAGCTGTGGTTTCCACCCTATCATCAAGTAAGCAGGCTGCAGTGTACTGTTAGTCCTCACAGATGATGGAGGACTAAGATGTCTAACTCACAGTCCTCGTTAGAAAAAAACCCTTTTAATATACACACAGATACATATTTTAATATTGATCATTGCATGTGTGCATAACTAGTGAAAAGATGCTTCTAGTTTGCAAAGTATATTAATGTACTATATGTTGATATATTAACTGTACATAGTACATACTATATTCAAAATAGAAAATGAGATATTACATGTGCATTTACAATTTGTAAATTGTAAATAGGCATTGCTGAATCTACATACGTGTATGATTATTAAATATGTGAAAAAACCTAGAGACTTAAAAATGATTTAAAAAAAACAAACAATAGCTCGGTGTGGTGGGACATACCTTTAATCCTAGTACACAGTAGGCAAAATCAGATATTTCTCTGTGAGTTTGAGGCCAGCCTGGTCTACAAAGCAAGTTCCCGGACAGCCAAGGCTACATAGAGAGACCCTGCCCCAAAGGAAAAAAATGAAATAGAAAAAAGTTCTAATATTTTTTCTGCATACCAATATTCCACACCATTTTGGGGAAAAAAATCACTAGATAGGAATATTGTCGATAGGATCCATTTGTTTTCTTAGAAAGAAAGCCAGCACTCCAGTTTTCCCACACACCTTCAAACTGCTGTTGACTGAATCCTAAGGAAGTCCACCCCAAACCCCTTGAACCCCACCAGACATTTCAAAGTGGCTCCTACAGGGGTCTGTTGACCTCCGTGCCATGTGGCTGTTCCTTACACAGCTTGTATGTTGTCTATTAACTTGAGATTCTTGGAGCCTGTAGGCAAGAGGCAAGCCATTCATCTGTCCAGTACTTAACATACAGTTAGCCTTCATTGTTCGAGGCCACTCTGATTTGTAGACCAAACACTAGCCCTGGAGTCAGAAAATCTGGACTTTAGTCTTTCCTCTGCCATTTGCTTAATTGCATGACCTTGAACATTTATCTCTGTGGAGGAATCCTCAGTGTACTGCAGAAGGCAGTGTGACCTGGCAGAAGTGACATATGCTCCAGAATCAGACAGGGTATTCTTATATCTCAACCCTGCCACTTGGGCGCTGTGCCATTTCAGGAAAGCTTATCTTCTCTTGGTTTCCACACTTGCGTGTTGAATCAGGGCAACAGAATAACTATCTCAGGCACTTGCAATGAGATGCAGGGAGTGTTATGAGAACAGACCTCAGTCAATGTTTGCTGTGTGTGAGTCCTTGGGAGGTAAGCACAGTCACCAAATACCAGAGCTCTCAGAGAACATCTGCTCTAACTCCCCACAGTCTATAGCACATTGAGGACAAGAGACTTGTCCAATGCCATACCTTGAGTTCCATCTCTTCTATAAAGTGAATGGATCTAAATTCTCTGCATAGTGCTATGATCCTCTGCAAGTGAATTTCCCTTGAGCAACCTCCTAGCTTGTAATAAATATTTAATAGCTTTTTCTTTTTAAATGGGAGACCAGGAGGGGAAGGCAGAGCTATGACACTAAACTCAGGCTCATAATCCATATAAAAAGGGTTAGGCATTGAGAAGGAATTTCTTTTTCAGTGCTGCAGATCAAACACAGCCTCGTGCCTGCCAGGCAAGCACTCTACACTGAAGTACATTCCAAACCTTTGGCCTTTACAGACAGGATCTCATGGCATAGGCCAGACTTTGTCTTGACATCTTCCTGCCTTTGCCTCCTGTATGCTGGGATTGTAAGTATGTGAAACCATGTCTCACTAGAAATAATTTGACAGTGATATCCACCATCATGTGTGTTCACAGCTTGCTATGGACCAGGTATTATTCTAAGCATCTATGTGAATGAATGTATCTAATCTTCATAGCAATTAAATCTCCATTTCGTAGTAGAGGAAACTGGACCTCCAAAAGATTCAAAAGTTGCCCAAGACTATCCAGTAGGAGGCTACAATTCCAACTTAGGTAGTCTGTTCAAGAAAAAGGTCTCCAACTTGATCAGGTATCACAATTACCTGGAGAGCTTGCGCACAGACAGATGGCGGAGCCCACCTCTGACTGTTGATTTAGTAGATCTACGATGGGGTACAAGTCTGCAGATTCCTTTTGAGATAATGGCTCATGTAGTCAAGGGTGACCTCAAATGTAGCAAAAGTTGACTTTCAACTTCTGAGCTTCCAGCCTCTATCTCAGAAGTGTTGGAATTATATGCACATGCCACCATACCTGCTTTTATGTGGTGCTGGGAACTCAGACTCAGAGCTTTGTACATGCAAGGCAAGCACTCTGCCAACTCTACTACATCTCTACCCCTAAGGATTTAACATTTTAACAAGTTTCCAATGACATTAATGCTGTTGTCACAGGGACCACATTTTGAACATCAATAGTTCTAAGTTCTGAGTTCTTTTAAAATATTTTTGTATAGTTATGATTAATTCATAACATTCTTAATTGACACATAATATTTATGGGTAGAGAATAATCTTTTGATTAACATATATGCTGGACTAGGGACATAGCTTTAGTAGTTGAGTACTGAGTTTGCCAAGCACGTGCAAGCCCAGGTCCAATTCCCAGAGGGGGATGGAAGGATGGAAGGATGAATGGGTACATAGGTAGGTAGGTAGATAGATAGGTAGATAGATGATAGATATACAGACAAAATTGATAGATATTCTGAGGTTAATAAGCATACCCATCACCCTCTACTTTTACTATTTCTTTATGATGATGATATTCAAAATCATTTCCTACTATTGTTACAGTCATCTTATGTACAATAAAACATCAGAATTTCTTGTTCCCATCGAATTATAATTTAGCACTCACTGGTCAACTTTGACCCACCCGTCCTACTCCCCTAGATCTTCAAATTCTCTGCTAATTAGTATCTGACTCTCTGCTTTTCTTTCCCTAATATTCCACATGAGTTAAACCATGTAATGTTTGTCTTTCTGCATCTGGCGCTTTTCACTTAACATAATGTCCTCCAGTTCCATCTATGCTGTTGCAGATGACAGGACTTCAGGTTGCACTTTCTACCATTATCCAGTCACTCCCCTGGGAAATCTTTCATTGACTCCTCCATAAGCTTCAAGATAAAGTACAGATGCCCCCTTAAAGCATGCAGAGACTGTTGTGATCTGGCCTTGTTTAGCTTTCTAATCTCATTTCCTTCAAGAATCCCTTATATATCCCATATTCATCTTCTAAAACTTTTTTTTCCATTGTAGAATGTACTCAAATATGCCAGAAATTCTCTATGGCTTCTGTGTACATTTGTTGTTTCTTTTCTCTGGGATAGTTGTACCCTTACACATCTCTGCAAGCAACAGTTGACAAAGTCGCTGTATGAGTTTCAGCTCAAGCATTATCAGGGGCCATATGGGACCCCACTGCCTACTCTCACTCCCTCTGAGCTCCCCAGGCTTCCCTCTGTCACAATCTTGCTCCCATTATACTATTCTCTATACCCTAGTTTCCTGAACAATCTTGAAGAATCTGTTTTATTCATTTCAGTATTCCCAGTGCCTGACTAATATCTGTTAAATGAGTATTAATGGGTGATACTTGAGAAACATTACAAGAACCCAGATGACGATATTAAAAGCTGCTTGGGGAGACTATGAACTAAGGGAGAAAAAGGCCAACTGTCTCTTGCTCTAAGCCTGTCTCAGAGGCAAAATATTTATGACCATTCTTTGTCTTGATGAGTCTCCATTTTCTCCCTTTCTCTCCCAGGTCCCACCACTTTCCAGTGTTGGAGACATTCATTCTGGCCACACTCTTCGGGCTTCCTTTCCAATCTTTCTGTTGTGCACGTTCCCCTCCACAATGATAGCAAGGCTGTCCCTTTTGCTGTGGAGGGAAAGCCTCAAGTGCCTGTCTCGGGCAATATCACAGAACTCTAGTTTCTAAGCAAGTATAACTCCCCCCAAACTCGGGAAGCTTAAGAGTGGAAGGAAATGGGTAGGGCCATCTTTCCTGGGTTATTTTATTTTTCCTCCTGCATTGTGGCTTGTTTTTATTAGGACATTTTCTAGCCCTTTTAGAAGAATGGAATGAGATCTTCTCTCGTGCCTATAAATCTTTTGTTATTTTTTTTCTCTTCCTGACACCAAGGCAGATAATGAATACTGATTGGTTTTGTGATTTATGACTTATTTGAATGGAGATTACTCAGCTAAGATCTAAGAAGCATCAAGTGACTGGCCTCGAGTTTCATCAAAAGAGTTGTTCAGCAGCCAAAGCAAACAGTAGGGAGAGTTCTACTTTATAAACTATAGCTATGAGGTAGGACTAAGCACCTCTGCTAGAAGTTCAAATAGAATGTCTCTGAGCAAACAACCACTACTACTCCAAGCAGCACCCACAGTGAACCTGGGAGGAAAAGAAGCCAACTTCCAGGGTTGCTACATACCACACTCAGAAGGTCAAGTTTCAGAGGAATTTGATACCTGAAGATAAACAGCCCATACACAGGATTAAGAACAAATTATTAGAAAGTTTATCCATAAAAAAAGGAAAAAGAAAAGAATGAGAGAGAGAGAGAGAGAGAGAGAGAGAGAGAGAGAGAGAAAGAGAGAGAGAGAGAGAGAACATACTTCAAACCCATTCTTTGGACTTTTTGGATGAATTTAAGTTACCTATTTTAAATGTTAAAGTGCTAAAGAGAAACATATCTAAGAGCTAAAAGAAGATACAAGAATGATGTCTCAATCAAAAGAGAATACACCCAGGCATAGTGTCAAAAACCCTATAATCTGCCGGGCGGTGGTGGCGCACACCTTTGATCCCAGCACTTGGGAGGCAGAGGTAGGTAGATTTCTGAGTTCGAGGCCAGCCTGGTCTACAGAGTGAGTTCCAGGACAGTCAGGGCTATACAGAGAAACACTGTCTCAAAAAACAAAACAAAACAAAAACAAAAACAAAAACAAAAACAAACAAACAAACAAAAAAACCCCTATAATCCTAGCCTCTCAGGAGGCTGAGATAGGAAAAGAAGAATTTCTGGGGCTGCCCGAAGTATACAAGTTAGTTCAAGATAGGCCTGGGAAACCTAGTGAGATACCATTTTAGGAAAGAAACAAAATGGCTGAGGATGAAAACAGTGGTAGGTCATTTGTTTGGCATATCCAAGATCCCGAGTTCAATTTTCAGTACCAAGGAAGAAAGAAAGTAGAGAGGAACAACCTGGAAAGCTTAATAGCAGGAACAAACCATTTACTAAAGCTGTTCGGTGGCAGGTATTAATGGACAATAGAATTAATTAGAAACCTTGAGGATTCAGTGTGAGAAGAAAATAGGGAGAATGCTAACTACAGTTCTTTAAAGAAGATTAAAGGTCTAATTTAAAAAAAATGGTTGAGATACCAAACTTATTTTGCCTTCAATACATACACACACACACACATATATACACACACACATATATATATATATGTATATATATATGTGTGTGTGTGTGTGTTTACACATACATATGATAGGAGCCTGCATAGTCTTGTAAGAACCTTATATCATGAAATGAATAAGCCTATAGATATGTTTGAAATAAAAGGACACTAGTAATTATAAGCCACTTGAAGAAATAAAGAATGCTTGTAAAATAATATTTAAATGAATATTTTCTTTGTTTTTTTTTTTTTGTTGTTGTTCATTGAGATATGAGTTTCATGTATCCCAGACTGGTCCCAAACTCACTATGTAGCCAAGGATAACTTGACCTTCTGATCCTTCTGCTTTCCCTCCCTGTGGGCTGGGATTCCGGGTGTTTGACACCACGTGTAGTTCATAGGTAAGCAGGAGGACATGGAGGTATTGGAATGAGCAAAGGGAAGGAGAAAATATATTTATATTTTAATTAAAGATATAATTTACTATATTAAATGAAATAGAAGAGAAATTTAAAAGGTTTAAATCTACTTGCACAATCCCCTTATCCTGATTATAAAAGAGTGGTAATTACAAATCTCTTTAGGGCACATGATACATAAAGACAGAAGGAAAGCAAGGCCGGAGGAGCAAAGAGTAAACACAAGAACTGAACACAAAGCTGGTCGTGGAACTTTGAGAACTAGAGTTGAAAATGCTTGCTGTGCTACGTAAGGTAAAAATTCTGGGTCTTTTCCCATAAAGCTGTCAGCTGAAGCTCTTGAAAGCAAGCTCACAACATCCCACCAAAGAGACTCCTTCCTTCGCGGGTTTTTGTTGTATCCTTCATGCATGTCAGGGATACTCAATAGTTTATGCAAATGTGACTTAAGTCTTTCAGGAACCTGAAGGTTAAGGTTAAGGCACTCACGAAGTGCCTCCCATTCTCGGTTCTCTGTCTCTGTCTCATCTGTCTGGCTGTCTGTCTCTGTGTGTTCAAGTTATCTACATTTACAACCTCATGAGAACATGTAGTGAAATAGGCATAATACCTATCCCATTAACAGAATGAGGAAACAGGTACCAACACACAGTCATATACACAATGTCCCATAGCTAGTAAGTGACAGTTTCAATATGACCCAATTCCGTTTCCAGTGTTCTTGTCCTTACTACTAGATCGTGGCAGTCAGTCCTGGCTGAGACTGCCTCCACTGTATATTCTAGTTCTCAGACGGGGTAGGGGCACAGGTATTCCTACATAGGAATATAATTTCAGGAGAGTGAGAAAGTTAGCTTCTCTCAATCCCCTACTTGCCTTGCTGACCAAGGTCTGAAATTTCACTTAGAAATTTGTTCCTTTAGCTTAATATCCCTGATTCCCAAGACACAGGCCTAACAAAGCATAGAAGACTTTATGATGTGCTAGAGAGGATTTTACTGCCCACATGTAGACAGCCAACGGAAGATGCTTATGGGAGAAGTCATGAAGGGACTGTGAGATAAAGAAGGACTGAGGGTTCCACGGTAGAGAAAGTTAGACAGCTGCAGTACACAGATGCTCCGGAAGCTCATCAATTCATCCTCACAGCTAACATGGAGTCTCTCCCAAGGAAAGACTTTTCTGTGGGAGCCACTGGAGCAAGGTTTCCCAGGGGGACTGGCTGCTAACTTCCGGGAGTTGTCTGTTTATATCAGAATCCACTGGGTTAGGTTGGAATTGCTACTCAGCAAAATCCCTTTAAGTGTCACTACTACCTGGGAAACAGGTCTTATCTGACTGTAAAGTGAGGGAGGGGGAGGGAGAGGCAGAGGTGGGGTGGCCTCCGGGTGTATGTGCATGTTGCAGCTGAGAGCAGTAAAGGGGGATGTGCTTTTGCCTGATCTTGGCTCTGCCCCTGATGGTTGGATGACCTTGAACAAATCTTTCTGGCTGCTTCTCTCATTTTTCCTGGTGTCTCTGTGATAGGTCCCATGTCTATCTCTCCCCAAGCTCGGAGCTACAGAGCTGTTGTCTCAGGCCAGGTCGAGTTCTCTTTCAGAGAACACTTCCAAAGCAAGACGAGGCTTATCTTTATGTACCTGTCCATAAAGTAAACCACTCTTTCGGCCACCTGACCTTGAAATCTATGCTCCAAGCTATTCTGGGTTTGAATTCTGGTCTCTACTTCCAGTGTCTGATTTTAACAAATGTGTCTAAGCCTCTGTTTACTTATCTACAAAAGGGGTATGTAGTTGTAGCTACCTATCATGTGGAAGGTCTGCAATACACCTGGCACACATTTAATATTTAGCATAAAACATTCAACTCTTAAAAGTGGGCAAATGAGCAGTGCCTAGATTTGATTTCCAAACTCTCGCTGTTGTGTCATTAGAAGCTTAGGTAATTTCTCTATTTTTGAGACATTTAAATCAAATAAATGCCAATTCAAGTATAAATGCTGGCAAAACCTTCAGCCTCCTCATCTAGTCTCCTTCCAGGGCTATGCAAAGGCATGCACACTATCCCAGACTTCCTGAGCACCCCCTCTGAAGGGCCATAAACCTAGCACACAGTCCGAGGAGAGATTGGCAGCCTGCAGCAGGGACTTATTGTTCTGTGTTCTGTGACATTTCTGAGGCACACAAAGGCATCGGCCCCTGTCACTCCTCCTGGTGCTCGAAATTCCCACTGTCTTTGGAGGAGAAAGTTTTTAAAAAGTATCCAAATGCTGAGCTCTCGTGGCAGCACTTTGGCCTCCACCCCTGGGGTGGGGGGCGTCTTACCTCCTTGAGATCCCTATTAAAATGCCAGTGTCACAAGTCATGTCCTAATCAAGGACTCCCAACTAGTGAGTTACTTACCAAGGCTTGACTCACAGAGTGGGGGTGGCCCAGGCACCAGGACTGGAACCCGAAAACTGAAAGCCAGCAGAGAGTCGAGCGATGTGGGTGGAGCTTGGGCTCTGTCCTGTCTTCCTACTGTATCCCACCACATGCAGTTCTGTACGTTTCCTGCCTGTTTCCTCTTCTACGGGGAAGTGTAATCTAACCCCTGATCAGCCCAAGACTGGACCCTCATGTCATACCAATTTGGTCTAATCCGTGCAGAGGAGGCTGGGGTCCATGGTGGGCCATTTTTCACAGATACATTTTTATGACTGCCCAGCAAGTACAGTAGTAGCACAGAACTAATAGGTAACTAAGGACTGCCAAGTACTAGGCCTGCCAGATTTGCTTTAATGACAAGATAAGAACATTTACAATTAGCACATTCGGTCTGTAAATGGGCATCACTAAACTCCTGGCCAATAGTGTCTTCCCAGGTTTTTGAGTAGTACGAGCCTTTGTACATAGTCCGGTGGGGGGTGGGTAGCTGGTGAGGAGTGGGGCATAGCCATGAGGCAGGGTGTGACTTCAAACCCAAAAGTTACAAAAATGACATTTGGAACAAACCACACGGGTGATGAGAAGGCCCCCTTGCTGGTCCCTGATACTGCTAGGAATAGACACCCACTTCTGCTCCGCCACCCCCCAAATGGAATGAATTGACAAAGGTCCTGTGTGCATTCTCCCATGGTATACACACACATTAATGCACACATGCATTCCATACACAAGTCCTTTGTTAAGCTCTGAAGCAGGAAGTGGGAAATTAAAAAAGAGGGCTTCCTGCCATCCGTTGAAGGAGCCAGTCCTGAGTGATGCAGACCAGTTCCTTTCATAGAATCTTTGAGTTCATCCTAGATGCAAAGCAGGAGACGATTCGCCTACTGGATGCTCAATAACCCCCACAGTTGCCTCGTGGGCACCGTGGGTCTGTGTGTGTTTCAGTGAGGAACCAACAGGAAAGGCTCTAGTCACCTACTCTTGCTATGTCTGGACAGGCAGCCACATGGAAAGACAGATTCATTTTTCACCTTCATACTTCTTTGTCAGTTTTTTTTTTTTTTGGAGGGGTCCTCTGACTAACAGGGAGATTTGGACTTAGCAGGGCTGTGTATGTAGGTGGCTTGTGTCACGCAACCCCAGGCTGGTTAAAGCAGAGAGGTGTACCTACCTGACCCTCTTTCCTCAGAGAGTGGGCATGTACAAGGATAGAGAAGCCATAGCCTATCAAAGGACATTCCAGAAGGAGCCCTGCAAGGTGGCAGGGATGATGAGGACAAGGATGCCCACTGACCTGGGGCCTGAGGCCAGGATGAGTTCTAAGGGAAGAAGAAAGCAGATTGCTCTTGTCGGATGTATAAGAGTTTCCACTGCCCTTCCAGTGTGTGTGTGTGTGTGTGTGTGTGTGTGTGTGTGTGTGTGTGTATGTGACTATATGAGTGCATGTATGCCTGTATGTGTGTGTGAGTGACTTGAGTGTATGTGAAAAATGTGTATGTATGAGTGTGTGAAATGTGTATATATGAGTGTGAATGTGTATAGTAGTGTGTGTGAGAGTGTATGTGAGTATGTGTGGAAATGTGTGTGTGTGTGTGTGTGTGTGTGTGTTTTGTGGCGGTTGCAGACTGATATGATTTTGCTTGCTGCACATCCAGCACAAAGTCTGTCTAGTAGCCTCATCTTTGTAGAATAAATCTCTCATCTTCAAAGACCTGCGTGGGTCCTGGGAAACCTGCTCGAGGTTCTTGCCCAGATGCAATAGAGTAAGCCAGGACAGCTGTGCCTAATGTTTCCTGAGGAAAACAAAGAAGCCTGTGCCTGGCTCTGCCTTGTCTGGGAGAGGAACATTGTGGTGGGAGCCTGCACTGCCAGACCCCGCTCAGCCCCTCCGCTACCACACACTTCCTCAGCGCTAGCTGCGACCCCCTTCAAATCAATTGGGTTGAAGGTTGAGAATAAATTGTGGAGGTGAGGTGGATTTTTTTTTTTTGTCCTTTGTTTTGTTTTGTCCTTTGTTTTTGCCCAGACTCCATCCTGGTGGCCTTTTCACACTTAGCCTATTGTCCACTGCCCAATGGCAACAACCTGGACTTGATCCCAAAAGCAAAGCCTGCTAATTTCTAGATAACTGTGAGTGCTGGGAAACCGTGGGACTCAGGGTGTCCGCAGAGCTCGGCCAGCCAGCTCCCTTTCTCTGTTCTTGAGGGCTGGCAGGAGTTAAAATGCAGGCCGAATCCCTCCACTCCACACCTGCAGAGGAGACAGTAAGCCTAATCTGCCCCCAGTGGCTGGCTATACAGGGGCCTCATTCACAATTCAGTGCCTTCTAAGGGGCACTGCCTCTCATGAACCGTTCTTTCAGGGGCCTTTAATCTAAGGAGCTACTGCTCACAGCCAAGCTCCCCTAATCTGCTGGATAGGCCTCAGCTTCTCTCCCTCAGCACATTTTTAAGGAATGGTGTTTCCCCCCCTCTAGCTTTTTTTTTTTTTTATCATCATCAAAATATATTCACAAAACACCCACATCTCTGTCCACACTATAAATCAGGGTGGGGAGCCTCTGGCCCACAGCCCAGATCTGGCCCTCAGCTTGATTCATCTGGCCTGTGGGGGATACTGTATTGGCTGCCACAGCTGCAAGCTGGAGAATAATGCCTCCCTCCCCACAGCCCCCACCCCCGCCCTGCTGGGGCCTTCCCACTCCAAATGGAACCTCGAAAATAGCCAGGCTCCAGTGTGTGTGTGTGTGTGTGTGTGTGTGTGTGTGTGTGTGTGTGTGCGTGTGTGTGTGTGTGTGTGTGTGTGTTTGTGTGTGTTGGGGGGAGCATCTCCTGCAAGTCCTTCAGTTGCTATTAAACAGGAAATGGCATGCCAAAGCCAATGAGGTGATTTTCAGAATGAGTAAAGTCAATATTTCGTGGCCACTTCGCTAATTTTCAGGACTGGTTAACATTTTCTTTTCTAACCGTCCTGATTCTTTTGCCCTGAGACCCTGTGTTTCCCTCGACAGGGGAAGGAATGCCAGCCAGTGAGCAGCTGGGAAACAAGTTCCCACACAGCTTACAGCACAGCGCTGTAACCATTCGGCCCCACGGGTGTCCTTGGAGGAGCTTGGTCCAAGGCAAGGCTTTATTGTTCTCTGTTTTGATGTTGTTGATGTTGCTGGTTTCTACTAATTTGTTATCTCTCCATCTACTTACTTATTTCAGATCGAGTCTCATTATGCAGCCCTGGCTTGACTGGTACTTATAACAATTGCCAGGCTAGCCTTAAGCTCCCAGTAATCCTCCTTGCTTGGCTGTACTGAGATGACTGCCATACAGGCCACCAGGCCTGGCCTCTCCTGGTTCTTGATCACAACCCTGTGACAATCTGGAAGACCTAGAGGTTGGGCCCCAGCTATTTCTCACAACTTGTGCTCTAAAGAATCAATTTAAAAGAGAAGCACATGGCTAAAGGATGGAAAGTGTGTTACTCGATTAGTTACAATTTGACTGAGACAAGGTCTCACTCCATTACTCAGGCTAGCCTGAATGTCACCCGGAGAACAGACTGGCCTTGAACTTGGAGTGATTTTTCTGATTCTGCCTCCTAAGCTGGGATTCCAGACAGAGACCAACATGCCCAACAACAGACTAGTTCAAAGTTTAAAAAAACAGTGAAACTCTTCTGAAGTTCAAAACACAGAGATTCCTCTGTCTTATTCGCCTATATATGTCCTTACTAATTGAAGGAAATGAAAGGAAGACAGAGTCATACACACACACACACACACACACACACACACACACACACACATTCACTCACTCACAAAGAGACTGAGGTCTCCAAGAAACAGAAATCATGGAAGCCTCCAGGTCTCATCTACCCAGTGACCTCTTCAAATCTTCCTACAGCAATTTGTTACCTCAGCTCCCAGATGATCAAGTTGGGATGGTGGCTCTGAGTTGGTCAGCTGACACATAGAAACTATATCCCAATAAAATTGTCTGTTCAAGAAAAAATAAATTGCTACATGCCCAGGAGCACCCAGAAGTGGAATGTGGCTAAAGGCGAAGAAAGGATAGGTAGTCATTTAAAATGCCAGATCATCTGTCCGTCTTTTTTTTTTTTTTTAAAGTGTGGCTATGTAGTATAAAATGAAATCTAGACATCCTAGCAGGCTCACAAATGCCCTTTTGCTGACAGTGCAAGGCAACAACCAACTGTTTGGGTTTAGGAAAAATTAGGAGGAACTCTAGACTGATCCAGGAAAGAAAGACAGCTGCTTGGTGACAAAGCCTAGGGGGGAGAGGGGCAGATTCCTATTTCTTAAGGCCCAAGCAACTAGAAGTACAGAATAAAAGGAAAGCTTGGTTGGGCTCCTGAGCCCCCAGCAGGGGTGTCTTTGCATCCAACAGCTGGTACTAACGGTCCTGGCAGCACAATACTCCAAATGAGAACATCTTGTCCTCTCAAGATCCTTGGTGACCAAGGATTTGCTATGCTCATTATGAGAAGGTTCTGGCACCCTTCAACCCATTTGTACCTCTTCATCATCTCACTAAACATTTGTCATCTGGCAGGCACAGCTGCAGACTCCTAAAAAACCATGGCCCTAAGACCTGTGGAAGACCCCCACTGAAAGGCACCAAGTGGAAGAGTGCCTTGAGAGCCATCATTCCTAGAAGTCACTGGACTCTACAAGACTGACCACAGAAAACTCATGCCTCTGTCTTCACAGATGGCCTGCAGGTTCCCCCTGGATGGCACTCCAGAGGCCAGCAACTCGGAGGACTCTGATTCTCCCTAGAGGGAAGTGTATAAAAAACGACAGGAGTGTAAGGAAGTAAATCAAAATAGCAGCGCATCTTGCAGCCTGGTGACCTATTTCCTGAATTGGATGCTGGAATCTCCTTCTCATAGAACAGCCAATTGTGATGTGTTAGTATTTTCATGCTGTGCAGCCCTCTGGCATAGAGGCTCTGCCCCATTCCTTCCCAAGGAAATTCCACTGCAGGCAATGTTATGATTAGTGGACTAATAACACTTGTCGCTGGAGTACTCCAGACAAAGCTCCAGTGTAGACTGGCCTCCAAGTCCCTTAATCACCTATTTCATCATCTCGACACTGAAGCCCTGGCAATGGGGACGGACTTGTGGATCCCAATAATTAACAAAAAGGACAGCTGCTCCTTTGCATGGGGATCTCCCTTCCATTCATGTTTCCAACCCAATCTGGGGTGTTAACTAGTGTGGTTACATTGGCCAGTACTGGATGGCCGCTTCAGGTTTGGGGAGAGCCGAAGGCTTCATTCTGAGGCAAGTCACCTGCTGGTTCACTCATGACATTTATGCACGCTCAGTTTCCTTGTGATTAGCTTGCTGGCATTCTGGACCAGGGCCAGCGGAGGAGCCAGGAAATGCATGAATGTGCCTGAAAGATGATTGGGAGCACTGCTGATTCCCAACTACAATGGTATGCTACTTTATATTTCCCCTTGACGTTGTAAAGGGGAGTATGGAGGAAGAGAGGCAAAAGCGCCATACATTCCAAAGTATGTAGGAAGCCAGTGGGGTGGATACAAAATCAAGAGGAGGTAGGGGAGGGGGAACAAGAGGCCAATTTTTCATTCTGGTCCCTTTCGATTGAGTTTCAAACCAAATGGGAGTTAATTAGCAGAAAGTGGGTCCTTTATAGGTTCTGAAGAAACTTAACTTACAAATGAACATGGGTGAAAAGAGATGAGTAGAAGATGGTGAAGCTGGCATTATCAGAAGGGGAAACAAGAGCTTTTGGGGCCTTACTGTTTTCTTAGAACTTCTGTCTATCGCCAGGCCAATGGACCTGACCTCCTTTGTAACCCCAACAGCCACCAGAGCTCTTGGGCCACATCTTTGAGGGAAGAAATAAACATATACAGAGCACTCTGATGAAGACAAAAGCACAGAGTAGGAACAAAATGGTATATGAGAGAGAAAGAAAGATTGAAAATGAAGGAGAAAGGTCAATTATTGTTAGAAATGGGCTTCCTACTGGCAATGCCTGGGAGCCCTCAGCTGAAGTGCTGGAGCTCAGGGGCTCCTGGAACAGGCAGTAGAAAGAAGCTCTTCTCCAGTGCACACAGAACTGGACTGCGTGAAACATTTCAGCAGTCCTCTTAGAAACAACACCCAAAGCACACAATTCTCCATGATTTCCTTCCCACAGGTGTTCTGTTCCAACCCCAGGTTCCTTACAAACAGATACTGTTCACAGGGTTCAAACAAGCTCTGTCCCAGGATGAGATGGCTCCCCTTGCTTGGAATCAAGTGGGGAAATCTTAGGTTTCCAGCCCCCACTGGGCCCAGGTACCAAGAGGGGAGAGTTGCATCTGTTCACTTCTCCACCCACTTTGGGAAGGACAAATTGTGCAGTGTCCAGACAGCTCCTGGAGCAAAGGCCCAAGCATTCTCTGGGAAAGTTCCACCCCAATCCTGTTCCCACTGACCTTTCCAAAATTCATTTGGCTTTGTTTTGTGCTCTACAAGTTATGAAAGTTAGCTTCCAAGAGAGTTGGAGAGAGGCATTCCCAATGTGGGATTGAGAAGTTTTCTTTTCCACTCAAGTGCCACAGTAGAGTTTAAGGCTGTTTCTCCCTCATATTTAGACAATGACGCAAAACCTGTTGATTTGTTTAGATACAATTGTTCCTCAGCAGGACAGATGGTTTCCAACAGAATGGAATAATTAGGAAATTTAAAAGAAATAATTATGTGGAAAATATGGTTGGAGTCAAGGAAGCCTAATAATCTATATGAAGAATTCAGGTTAAAACTGCATG
>JADRCD010145796.1:0-12850 GCA_019843815.1 Montemys delectorum | reverse complement strand
TACCCTTGGGATTTGTGTTAAACAGAAAGGAGAGTGAACCAGGGCTCTGGGGTGTCCCCTAAGAGCCTGGTATATCATGGTTCAGTAATGTCACTATTAGGAGCCCATTAAAAACAATGAACTTGTCTTGGTTCACATGACTTCTGGCCTCTTCTTTCTTATACCAAAATCCTTTCCTTCCATATTTGGGTTAGAGGGCACTGGCTGTAGGAGTGTTTTGTGGTCGGATTGTGATTGTCTTAGTTACTGCTATATTACTGTTAAGAGACACCATGAACAAGACAACTTACAAAAGACAGCATTTAATTGGAGACTTGATTACAGTTTCAAAGGGTGAGTCCATGACCATTATGGTAGAGAAAACATGGCAGCAGGCAGGCATGAGACTGGAGCATTAGCTGAGAGCTTACATCTTATTCACAAGTTAGAGAGAGAGAGAGAGAGAGAGAGAGAGAGAGAGAGAGAGAGAAAGAGAGAGAGACAGAGAGAGACAGAGACAGAGAGACAGAGACAGAGAGACAGAGACAGAGACAGAGAGACAGAGACAGAAACACAGAGAGAGACAGAGAGACAACAAGAGAGATAGAGACACAGAGAGACATGGAAAAAGAACAAAGAACACAGAACCTAATTGGAATGGCTTGGGCTTTTGAAACCTCCAAATCCACACCTAGTGACACACCTCCTCTAACAAGGCCACACCTCTTAATCCTACCCCAAAATAGTTCTACAAACTAAGGAACAAACATTCAATAATGAGCCTATGAGGACCATTCTCAGTCAAACAACCACACTACTAAACAGCTAGTTCTGAAGGCTTTACATTTTTTCTGATCACAGAGATGGCATGAGATCACTCAACAGTCCTGAGAAGGACAACTCAAAGTCACCCTTGCCTATGCCCATCAAGCCACTGGCTTCCATCAGGGATCAGAACATTATCACTGACTAAAAGCTATTGCAGAACCTGCCAGGTTTGCTTTTGCAACCAAGTGTGGATCTCTAGGGTTGGGTAGGGCTCCAACTGGTTCTCAGGGACATCTGATGATGCTGGGAGTGCCCGGCATGGAGCCAAGACTTGTGTGTGTTCCTGGAGCAAAGGTGGATGGAGATGCAAGACTCTCAAGATCTCAGGTAGGATAGGAAAACTGAAAAGCTTTCAAGTGAGATTTGGTTCAGTGAAAGAAATGTTAAACAGGAATTTAAAATGAAAAATAAGTACGAGGAAGCAGTCTGAGCTGCTGGGTAGAACTGTTTCTATTTGCCAACCATGGTACTGAAAACCTCATCATGCCTACATTGGTAGTTATGGCAACACATCCAGGCCCCATTCTCAGTTATCCCTGTAGGCTCCGCTATCATGGAAAGATGAAATCCTGTCCTAGAGTTAGTCTGTAGGCCATCAGACCCCAGCGATCCTTCTTTCTCCATACCCTGCAACTCCCCAGCTCCCTTCAAAGCACTCACATACAGTAAGAGTGGCCACACCTGGCTTTACACATGGGTGCTCTTATCTGAACTCAGGTCTTCATGCTTGCTCAACAAACTCCCTCAGTCACTGGGTCATCTTCTAGCCACAGAATGGGGCTTCTTAGGAGATCAGAGTTGAGTAGAGCCATAAAGGTGCAAACTCCCAATTTCCAATAGAAAGCAAAAGTTTAATTAGTATAGTTCAAGGGAAGGTAGCTGAGCAATGACTAGAGCCCCACTTGCCTCAGCTGTCAGATGTCAGTGCCTTGTCATGCACAATGCTTTGATAAGGTGAAGCCCACAAAGGTCATGACAAGGGTTCATCCTGAGAGGCTGCAGTAGTTCCAGAACAAAAGGGGAGTTATCAGGTGCTCTTCAGACTGCGTTGGGGCTCAATGTGACAAATTTGAGTCAAGTTGATGTCAGTGTGACCAGGAGACACTGATAACAACAGCAGATCCCTTTGCATGGTGATAGTGGCTTGCAAATGCCTGGCTGGACCTGTGGCAATAGTTTTATTGTGAGTATTTTAGCAAGTTCTAGTCCACCAGAGAAGGCCCATCTATTCGGCATTTCCACTTACTCATTACCACGCTCACCATTTGCATTGAGTGTAGGCTACCCCTGTGCAGTGGGGTGAGTGGTTTTCATCTTTAGGAGAGGAACTTTAAGCCAGTGTTAAGTGTGGTCTGGAGGAATAATGTGATTGGAGCCTGTACCTGCCACCAGATCCAGGGTTTTAGCTTAACCCCACCTGACAGTAACATGACAGAACCAAAATAAAACAGGTGTGGCTCTTAAACCTCTCTCCAAAACGTTCTGGTTATGAGCTGTACAATAAGCTTTAAGAGCATTTCCAAGACTACCACCGTCTCGTAGCAATGCCCCCGAAACTTCTTGTCTGAATCAAGGGTCTACCAGGGGCTGTCACTCTGGATGGGGAAAGCTTCATTACTTTCACTAACTTGCTTGAATTAAACCACAATAGCAACAGCATGAATTTGTCATCAATAGAAATCCCAGCCCTTGGCAGGCTGAGACAGGAGGATTGCCATGAGCTTCATGCCAGTTTGGGTTATATAATGAGTCCCAGGCTAGCTTGTATTAAGAGTGAGATCCTGACGCAAACAACAGAACTCCATTCAAGCAGAAACTTCTGGTTTCTTTGGAAAGTCAGTTATGTCAAATGATGGAACACACAGGTGAAAGGATGTTTTGCTGAAGCAGACAGACCTTACATTGTACTATAGAGACAAATTCACCAAAGAACTTCTTGCCACTTCTGCTAACTTGGGCTGATTTGGAGAGCCTTGTGGTTTCTTCTGGATTGAACTGATTCATGTGTGGTATCTGCCAAGTGGACTGGACTGAGAATAATGAAGATTGGAATTGTCCCAAAGAAATATTTCCAAACAGGCCCACTTCCCTGGTATCCCAAGAACACTTCTTTTCTACCACCTCTAGTGGGTGGTGGGCTAGAGGGAAGTTTGAACCCTTATTAAAGTAGGTTGAGAAAGATATGTGCCTACACTTCACATTTTTAAAAAAAAGTGACATGGTAGTCCGTATTTGTGAACATGGCAGAGGCTCATGACTGTGAGACTGTGAGACTCGGGGCTGACTGCTGTACCTCTCAGCCCTGAGAGCATGCTAGCGGAGCTAGCAGAGCTAGCTTAACCTCATAGCTCAGCTCATCATGTTACAAACGTAGTGACTGCAGCCAACTATGACAGTTTGCTCATGCATTTTATTCGGTGCTTCTAAGGGTAGTCTTCTGTGTAGGTGACCTTGCAGGGGCCATGTGCTGTGGGGAGAGGTTCCAGGGATCTCTGTCTCTTGTTGCCTGATCTTCAGGAATAACCAGGAGACTTCTATCTCTCCTGTTAATGAAAAGGTTGATGGCAGGATCCTTTTAAAAGAAAATTACTAAAAGAATCATCACCCTGATTCAATTCAGCAGAGTTCAAGCTTGCTTGTTATCAGGTTATTTTTATTTATTAATGTCCTTTAAAGTCTTATGTGATTTTATGGGTGGATACAGTTAGAAACATTATCTTATCTGAGTCCTCTGATTGTCATGCTGTACAACACTCATCATAAAGATGGTCAGAGGGCACTGAGCACAGGGGACCGAGCACAGAGCTGCAGCAGCCCTTAGTGCTCCATTTGTGGGCAGGGCACTTTTCCTGTACGCACAATGTAGGTGCTGTCCCTGGAGAACACGAACTTGCCACCAAAGGCAAGAAACTTCCTTTTTTCCCTCTCCCTCCTCCAGGCCAACCTCAAAGGAAACGAAGGACAAGAAGATAGGGAGGAGGGTAGAGGGGAGAGATGGGAAGGGGTGTTGGACACTTAACTCCACAACAAGTCCCCAGACCCCTGGAGACGTGAGCTGAAGGGAAGGGCTTCCAATTTCAAGAGGAGGTAGAGTAGCTGCTACTGTGCTTGCCTTTCGATATCGAGGACCTGAGTTGGAGCCCTAGATCCTACAGGCAGCTCCCCAGGGCTCCTTTGCCAGCCAATCTAGTCTATTTGGTGACTATTTGGTGAGTTCCAAGCTGGTGAAGAGAGACTGTTTTTTTTTTTTTTTTTTGTCTGTTTGTTTTGTTCTTTGTTTTGATTTTTGTTTCTGTTTTAATGAACACTGAAGAATGACACCTGAGATTGTCTTCTGCCTCGCCCTGCAATGCATGGACTCCTCCTCCATTCACAAAACCCAACCAACCAACCAACCAACCAACCAACCAACCAACCAATCAACCAACCAACCAAAAAACAACAACAAAGGAGTCCTCTTCTGTGTATCTTCCAAGGAAGGGGATAGAAAATAGTATTTTTAAAGAGATGCTCTGAGGACTCTTAAAAAGCTATGTTTCATAGGCTTATAATGTCTGGTCACCTACAATTCCTGTAAACTGATAGCAAACTGCACTCTTGGTAGGTTTCTCCTGCAAGAGCTTTATTTCCCCTTTGCCAGGAAGTCGTGTTAGTTAACAAGGTATGCCATTAACCTCCCAGGACTCCAAACAAATGAATTCTTGCAGCAATCAATATGCATTTGATACAATTACACCCAATTTCCAGCTACCTTCTCCTAGGAAGTCACATCACGTGGCTCTCGACTCTCAGAAGTCACCCTAGGTGGTTGAAGGGCAGAATCAGGGTTCTAACAGCTGTGTTCCCAGACGCTCCAAATAGTACCCCTGAAAGCCGTTATTTACCATGGCCATGATAAAAGAAAAATTGTCACTCCTCTATGTTCTGAATTTTGGAAAATCTGATTTTCAAGATTAAAATCAGAAAGCACCCTTAATGACACTTATCTGGATATATATATATATATATATATATATATATTTTTTTTTTCTCTGCTATTTCTAAATGGGCCAGGCACATTTTAGCTTGAAGTGTGATCTTATCAGTATAATAATAGAATTTTCTTATCTCCTTCATCAAAAAAAAAAAAAAAAAAAACCTAACATTTTTTTCTGGGGGTGAGGAGAAATGCTTGCCAAATATTGTGACGGAGAATTGGTATTTATTTTACAGAAATTATATTTAAAGTAGTAATTTCTCCAATCCTACCGATTTTACCAATGTGGTAATTATCTTTAAAAAGCACTCCATTCTTGAGTTATTTTCAGAACCTTTAAAATGCCTTTCTCTTTTGTACAGAGAAGAAATAAAACGGTGATAATTATCTTTCTCTTACAGTTTCAAAGAATTAAAGCATGTTTACTGTTCTCACAATAGACGCAACAAGTTCTGGGGAATGTGGGCTTTGCTTATATGAGCCGTGGTTCTGATTTGACAGACACACTGCCTGTCCCCTTGTGATTCAGTCCTGAGAGCGGAAGCAACATGAGCTCTCTCTGAAGGCCACTATACCACCCACAGTCGTCACCCACAGAGAACAAACCAGATTGGTATGGCATTTGGTTAGGTGCCTCTTGTTGCCTACTAGAATGGATGACGTTGGCCCTGGAACATTTGAAGGTGTGGTTCAGCCCTGGCCCCTTCTCCCTTTTGCCTCTGGCATTTACAAACTCACTGGAGATCCCCCAGTTTTCCTCCCCTGTGAAGTAAGAATAAAACCAGTGCCCACCTCAGAGGCTGCTGCCGGGATTTAATGTAATGATGCATGGATACACCAGCAAACCTCTAGCTTATAGGAAGTGAGACCAATTAGAAGGACCCCATGCTCCCTTGGGTAACCTTGTGGGCATTAGGTAGTCAGAGCACGGTTAAATACTCTAATGTTAATGAGGAGTCTTTACTATAAGCATTCCTCCTGTTGTTTATTTTTCCTTTAAGTAAACTGAAGTGCTGGGACAGTTTAACTATGTGATTGACAGCTGCTAGATACTTAGTATCCCATGCCCCAGATGCAGATGCCTTAAGCCAAGGATGATCAGCCAAGCAGCCAGCAGTCCTCATGCCAGTACTGGCTGCTTTGAACACTCCATGGCCTTGAGGAAGCTACATGGCAATCACAGCTGCTTTCTGCCAGAGATTGTTTCAAAACCAGCTCCCATCATGCTTTTTGCTATCACAAGCTGTGGGGAGCTCTAGATGACCCCGTGGACTATTTTTGCATAGGTTAGAGGTGAAGCACTTCCCCCAGCAGCCCAGGATGAGGCTGGTAGTTGGTACAAACAGTCGCGGATTTGCATGAGGGACCACAGTGACTGGTGCAAATGTAACCTTTCATTTGCATCCAGGACTATGATTGGCAGGTGGCCTTACCAAATTCCCTTTCTGACTATCAGCACGGGCTGCTTCCTCACTCTGGAGTCAGTTAGGAGAAGCCTGTGCTGCCCACCAACCGGACAGTCAACATCTGGACGATGAAAGGCATTTCTCTGCAGCCTTCCTTTGCCTATGTCCAGTGGGCTGAGCTGGTAACACGAAGAAAGGAAGGTGTAGCAGTTCTAGCCACAGTCCTGAGAGAACAGCTGATGCATCTGAGTGACTTTCTAGGGCAGAAGTGCAGGGAGCAGAAATGACAGAGGGCTGAAGATGAGAAGCTTCAGGACTTGGCTTCTGGAAGATACCAAAGGGCTAGAGGTCTCAGGTACCCTGGGTCTGAAAGCTGCAAGAGTCGCTGTCAAGGGCTGACCACTGTGGCACCATTGACCTCAGAGCTGTCACACTTCCACCCTACATACCACTGAGGGCCCAGCATCTGAGGCCCACACTGTGCCTGTAAGACCAGAAAGCATCCCTTGCTGCTGCTTGCCACTGTCTTCTTTGACTGCTCACTGCTGATGGAGGCTGAGAGTTTCATGGTAGCTGCAAGCAGCAGGGAGCTGGGAGTTACCAGCCAAAGAGAGCCTCAAATTAGAGAGGTCAGAGCCATTAAGTCTCCAGCTTCTAAAGCTTGGAGCAATAGACCAACGGGGTCTCAGGGATTGGACTCTCAAAGCAACCAAGGCCCAGGATGGCCACTGTTGAATTTGCCTAACCACAATCCTCCTTCACTGACAACAGGGGCACCCGATGCACATCCTCATCATTAGACTATACTGCAGTTGGGGAAGTGAAGGGTGTGGGGGCATCTGCTCAGACAGACAGGCACTGTGAAGACAAGGAAAATACACTTGTCAACATACAGTCTCTAGCAGGACTCACAGGAAAGGAGTATTGCACAGTCATTGTTCACAGAGGAAGCCACTGCCGCGTGTGGCTGGAGGAGCACTGGCATGTTGGCAGAGTTCTGAAGGATGGACAGGGGCTCTTCGAGTGAACAAAGCCAGAAGGCATTCCAGGAGAAAGGGTTGGTGGGACCTCAGTGGGGGCTATGGAAAACAGAGAACTGCCTCTGTGTTGAGCAGTCCCGGGCGACTGTGCTCTGGAAAGTTCATGATGCATAGTCCAAGCAAAAGAGACACTGTCATGGAAATGGTAAGTGTGTGTGAGAGTGAAGGATGTGGAGAGATTGGAGCCTGGGGAAACACACATGATGATCCCCGCCATGTATGTGTCTTCTGAATACAGCTGCCTTGCCTGCTTGAGGAAGGGCATGGCTCACTAGCTCTGTCCTCGCTTTCACAGCCTCACCGACCCCCTCACCTGTGAGCCTTTCCTCCTGGGTGTCTCCCCCAAATCTCCTTCCTCCTTGGCTTCCCCAGTCTGGTGCCCCTGGCATCCATCCCTGCTCACAGGACTCCTTTGAGGGTCACAGGATTAACAGGTCATGAAAAGAACCAGGGACAACTCACAGAACAGGGAAAAGTTACACAGGAAAGGCAAGAGTGATGTTCTTATAAATCATGGTAGACCCTTGGCAAGCAGGTGCTGACAGACTGGTGTAGGGGACAAGGAGTAAATAGCTAATCAATCAATCCATAGCCCATCCACCTGGTGGCAATGAGGAAATATCAGGTCATCTGAGCCACTCACCCTGCTGGAAGCACACCTGCCATTACGGTTCTTGGTGGGCTGTTGGAAATTTCTGTCTTTCGGCTTCTTAGCAACAAAACGTGTCAGAGGAAAAGGCAGGCTTCCCATCAAGGCTTAGCTACCTTAAGTTTGATGTCATCTTTGAAAATGTCACTTAGAACAGTAGGAGACTCTTCACACATCTAGGGAATGGTCCATTGCCAGGTCTGTGGATACTCTATGAATAGGCACTTCCTCACGCAATTACAAAGACACAAACACCAAGGTAAGCGACGGCTACTATGGCTGGCTCTGTATTTGTCCCCAACATGGTAGGGTACTAGGGTGCTTATACCTCTAAACTTGGGTCCAGGAGAATCATCCCCGGGGATAAAAGAGGATATGTGGAGGAGACGCTGGCGTCTCAGGCCATGCTACTCTCAGATTTCAACTTGGTATTCCATTACATAATGGTACCTACACACTGTCTCATCAAACAGAAAAATCCCTCCTTTCAGTTACATCGGAAAGGTAAGTAGATACTCAGTAGCATCTGCTGAAGCCAGCTCCAGTTCTCTGGACTCCCAAGGCAGAGAGGCGGTAGCTCCTATTATTAACTGTGCTAGGTGCTGGGGGCGGAGCACTGGGATTGGTACAGGGCTAATTTTAGGCTGCAAAGTCCCATCGGTGTCCTCCTGCCTGTCCTACTTGATAGGAGAACAAGTAGCTATTTTTTTTTTCTCCAAATAGTCGGGCATATCGATACTTCAAGCTGCAGAGTCATTGTCGTTGGTAATTATCTCTGTCCCTTCCATGCAGCCCAGGACTAAACAACACAGTGACTCATAAGCTTAAAAACTCTTGTCTCTTGGGGTGAATCAGACACTCGCTACCCCAACCCTACCTGGCATTAGGCAGGAGGTAGGCTCCCTGATTTCCCTTGGAGTGTGCTGGTATTTCTCTGCTTGGCGCCACAGGCAAGATTTACCATCGTGTGCCTCTACAGCCTGGCACGTGATGCCTGACAAACCTGCAGCAAGCTCTCTGGAACTGAGATGTTGAACTAGTTAATAAATCCCCATATGGGTTGGCTATGGGTGTGTCTCCCTCATTCCAGTTTAAATGTGGAACCCATACCCTCTGAACCTGGGAAAATGACCTTATCTGCAGGCAGGGTCTTTAAGAGGTTATCAGGTTAAAGTGGGGTCCTCAGGATGGGCTCTAATGAAACAGGACTAATATCATAAGAAGCCAGAACTGAGGGACAATGGTATGAGAGCCAAGAAGGAGGATGTCAGGTACATGCCAAGGACAGAGGCCTCAGGGGAAGCAGGCTCTATTGCATTTCTAATCTTTGTTATATAGCCTTCAGAGATGTGAGAGAATGAAGGTCTGCCATGGGAGCCACTACCACCTCCAGAAGATAGCTCTTGCAAACTAACAGAGCTTTGGACATTCAATGTTTTAGAAGCCACAGGTTTGAGGAGTCCAGTGGCTGAAGGCCTGGGTTGTTCTTTACAATGGTGTGTGTTTGCGCAGCCATAAGCAAATGCTGTTGCTTGGTTCATGCTCTGGTGGGAGGGCCAAGGAAAGGTTGTCTAAGGAAGGTAATATTTGTGACTCTGTGTGTCCACTTGGACTTAGACACTCTGCAGTGGTGCCATAGTGTGATGTGTCCAACCCGAAGTCTACAGGTCACCTGCACGTTCCAGGACAGTTATGAATATGACCCAACTTCACACTTAGTTTTTAAAGACATATATGGCTATTCCTGAGTGAGTATTGTAGATAGAAATATGTATTAAAATATCAGAAGGTTGGGCAGAGGGAATTTAGGATGAAAAAACTGATGACTGGTCAATATGCAGATTGAGTGATTATAGAGGGGTCAGCTACAAGTGGGACATCTGTGTGCCCCTTCCAACCCCCAAGGGTGAGCAACCACCAAAGAAGGAGAAAGAGAGAGAAAGAGGTTAGAGGGAACTGGACCAAAATAGTGTCTTTTGGACAGGACAGGATTCCTACACTCGTAAACTCACAGCAGCCATTGCAAGACCTGTACCAGATCAAGCCAGTAAACATTCCGGCAATGGGGATGGGGATGGGGGGACATGTCGTGAGATCCCACACCTGGATGTGATGATATGGGCAGCTTATACTTCTGCAGGAGGGAAAGTCAATCTCCTTTAAGGTTTAGCCTCTGGTAAGTCATTCAGGCACGTGTTGGTGGGCCCATACCCGTGGATATATGAGCAAGATATCAGACAGTAAGTTATTAGACATGAAGTTGGGAGAGATGAGGATGTGGGGTGTGGCTCTAGGAGGAGTTAGGGAGACAAGTGAGAGGTGAGTGTGATCAAAATACATCATGGGAGTGTATAAATTCTCAAAGAGATGATAGAACACTATGTATGTTTAAGATGGCTGCACAGGCTTGGCTCCCGGGCTAAGCCATCTTACTGGGCCCAGCTGGGTTACATAGTGCCACTTGGGCATCTCTCACACACACATAAGCAGAGTCCTGCTGGCTCACCTCATCAATGAGATCTTAGAAACATGGTACTCTTGTAGTTGCTGACCAACTGTTATCCAAACACTAAGACTCAAGGATGGTTTTGTCCTGAGGGCCTGCACACCCTTTGCAGGAAGCTAGCTGCTGCTGCTTCCTCGGGGTGACAGTGATTGTCATAGAGGTGACAACTAAAGTCCAACCACTTGGAAGCAGCAAGGGACTCAGCCTAGCTGAGACTGCCTTTTCACACCTTTGGCTCATGAGTCCCACCTCTTATGAGATGTTAGGAAAACCCCAAGTAGAGATCCCAAGGAGTGGTTGTTTCCGCACCTGTATGGTGATCTCAGAAGGAATCCACCCCAGGAAGGTTTGGTGTCTTCTATGCTTGACTGGGCCAGACTGTGGCACTGGAAATAGAAAATGCTAGCTGTTGCTGTCACTCCTGTTCTGAGGGGACAAGGAAGGGAGAGGAACTGTCATTCAGGGCCATCTGGTTCTCTGATGATGATCGTCACTAATTAATTAAATGGGGACACTCAGGAGGTGTGCCAGTGTCTGAGGAGAACCCTGAGTTAGGGCATAGTCAAGTGCCTTTTATCTGCAGCAGTAGGTGGCTCCCATTTGGAGACACTGGTGAGCTAGCAGGCCTCTAGGACAAGCCTTTCTCCTTACTCTTGGAATCAGGTGGCCTAGGTTTGCAGGATCTGTTCTCAGTAATCTCAGAACACGGAGTTAACTGCTTGTGATGCTGGCTAGCACAGCTCTGTGCTGCCTCTGCAGTTCCTCCCCTCAAAGACAAAACTCCGAAAGCTTTTTAATGGCAACATTTCTTAAGGCTCTGTGTGTGGCAGAGGAGGAAAAGCTTCTCTAAAAGCTCTAAACATTTGCTCTGGCTTATTTCAAAGGTCCAGAAACTGTGCAAACAACAGTAGAGAACCGTGTGTTGTCTAAACCCTCTCTGCCCGTGTGTGCAGGAACGCGTCTGTGACCCCAACACTCAGAAGACGGATGCACCTTCAGCTCCATGTCCACACAATCTTGGGAAAAAACCAGAATGTCTCTATTTAGAATCCTTTGATTTAGTTATAAAGAAGTAAGAGGCTTTTGTTTCTATGTATCCAGAATATAGCATATGAGACAAATGTATTCATTCAATTTAGAGTAATTCACAATGCGACATGAAAGCCACTCTGGTAACATGAGGGCACACATTCAGTCCAGTAAAAGCCTCATGAAATCTCTGAGTTCTTTAGCTGCAGGGCAAACCTGAGCTTTTGACTTTGTAGACCTCATAGATAAATAGATATTTTGGGGATGTTACATGTTAAATCCTTAAAGCTGTCATGAGAGTTTTCCGAAGTCACTGGAAGGGTATTTCCTCAATTCAGGAAGCTTGCAGAGTGTTTTCTGCTATGAAAGGGACAGACAAGCTTTTTTCTATCTGCAGCTTAAGAAGATGAGCCCTAAAATGAAATGCAAGCAAATAGGACAGTCATTAAGTATAACTGGCCCTTTAAAGTAATCACAGGGTGAGTAGCAGCCCCGCTTCCTCTGAATAGCTAATTAGGTATCTGGAAGGTTCCAAAGCACATTGCTTCTAACTATGAAAATAACTCGGTAACTGCCACATGTGGAGTGGCCAGCCCTTGGGTCATGGATCTGCAAAGGGATGAACAACAAACACATCACAGTCCTCAGGCTACCAGAGATGCTGCCATTCTGTCATACCCAGGTCCCTAAAACTTTAATGACTATTCACCTCTTCAACTCTTTCACTGCACTTGAATATTTCATGTGGAGAACTGTATGTTGAAACCAAGGGATAGGAAACACAGAGAAAGTAAATTGCTGTTTTACAAAGCACCAAGTCTTGGCTATCATTTTAAAAATACCACATCCATCAGATAATACAACTCGACCTGCTGGGTGTAAGGATCAGGGACTCCTTACTTATCGAATTAGTGAAGAAAATGTTGCTAACTGTTTTCAGTGAGAAATCCTCTCCTTTGCAGCGACTCTCAGTTTCGGTTACAAAGAGAGAGAACATGGACACACAGCAAGTCCTGGAAGTAGGAGGGCACCAAGGCATGCTGTCATTCACAACATTAAGTAAGAACAGAAAAAAAAAAATCATCAAGATATTTCCCTTCGCAAATCCCACTTCCTCATTTAAAACCATTATTTCCCTGGAGCTCAGAATGCCTGCTGGAGGCTAAATCACCCGACTCCACAATGCCACAGACTTGAGTCTATGGGGCAAATAATAATCCTCTCCTCCCACCCTCCAAATCATCTTCTCTGGGAAGAGCTGACTGGAAATCAAATGAGCAGGTATTTCCAAGGGCCATCCTCCCACTGCATTCAGATAAGCCCCATCGGAAAGGAAGTCCAGGCCCCCTCTCAGTGGCACACGCTCCCTCTCTCTCCCTCTCCCTCCCTCACCTCTCTCTCTCTCTCTCTCTCTCTCTCTCTCTCTCTCTCTCTCTC
>JADRCD010145794.1:0-12261 GCA_019843815.1 Montemys delectorum | reverse complement strand
CTATCAGGCAGGGGGCAGAGGTGGTCGCTGATCCAGCTCTGTCACTTCTTCTCTTCTCTTTTCTTTTCTTCTTTTCTTCTTTTTCTCTTCTCTTCTTACTATTTCCTTTCCTTCCTTCCATTTTCTTTTTTTTTGTTTTCTCTCTTACCTTCTTATTTTTGACTCTTTTAAAATTAATTCTTAGATAATTTCCTACATTGTGCTTTGGCCATATTCACTTCCCTGTCCTGTGTTCACTTCAAGTCCTGTGTTTGCTACCCATACATTTTTGGATGTATACACTTCTACTGGAGTGTGATTGATCTATTAGTGTGTCACATCCTTACAGAAAATAGATTTGTCCTTTCCCAGTGGCGATCTACTGTCAACAGGTCCTCAGGCAAGGGTGGGGCTTCTTGCTCCTATCCCTTTTTCTATTCCAGTCTTTTGTCTGACTTGAGTTTGGGCAGGCCTTATAGACACTGTTACAACCACTAACTTCACATGTGCAACTTCCATGCTGTGAGAAAACACTATTTTTTTTGTAATATTTCTACCACCCATGGTTCTTATAATCTTTGTGCCAACTCTTCTTCTATAATCCCTGCACCTTTGGAATAAGAATTCCTATGGATAAACAGGCTATAGGTCCTAAGGACAGTCTACCACTGTTAAATTGACTTAACATTACTGACTCCTGATTACTTTTCTTTACACCCTTAGGTAAGTGCATTTTTCAATCCTCTTCAGAGTAGCTTCATACTAGATGGTAGTGAACATCCTGACTCACAAATGATAAAGGGGCATAGAATAAGGGGTCACAGAATGCTCAGCTCTAAAGGATATACCAGTATAACACCTTCTTCATCTTTGAAGCCCCAGGATAATTTTATTAGACTATAAAAGAAAAACAACAGGACAGAAAAGCTGAGTGCTTGGCAACTGCTTGGGAGCCAGAAGATGGTAAACAGGGAAAGAGAAAGCCATACTGCATATGAACAGACACATGGAGGGGGAAAGCATCTTGTTAGTGGAGACTGAGGTACTGCTTCAGAGAAGGTGAGAGAAGGATAAGACAACTGCAAGAACCAGGGAAGTCATGCCTAGGCTTTGGCAGGTATCTGAAAGAAAAAGAGAGAGAAAAAAGTAAGAAAAAGGAAGCAGTGTTCAGAAAGCAGGGCAAGCTCTACACTGCTATAGAATGGATGCTGCACACTCACTCGCCCCAGTGGTGATTAACACACCTCTGCCCTTGGATACCTATAAGAAATTCTTTTGTCAGCAACCATGAAACACAATAAAATGATTTACTGAGAACGTCATCTCCAAAATCTTAGAATGAAAACTTGCATTTCTGTCACACCAATATCAGCTGAAAATTCTAGGACAGTAGACTAAACCTCATTTCTCATCTATTTTAATTTCCTCTTTTTTTTCCATTGGTGTAATTTTTTTTTACTCACAATATTCTGGACTTAGTATCTTCTTTCAGAATCCTTGCTAGAGAAGGCAGCTATTCCTGAGTCTTTTCAATTGCAGATGTTCAAAGATTCCTTTATGAAAGCTCAGTGGATGTATTTGAAAAGTCTGCTCCAGTGTGCACACAGAAAATCTTATTGATAGAGCTTATGAATGGCTACTCGGAAGATAAATTGTCTGAATTTGTATCTTCAGTTTTCCATTTATAAGCTATGTAAAATTAAAAAGAATTATTTATCATTTTTATATCTCAATTTCTTTATCCACATAATAGTGACAGCAATAACATCTGCAACATGGAGAAATGGGCTTTAAACAGGGATATAAACATATATACATATGTGAAAATATACATATATAACATCACAGGTAGTAAATAAATTGCTTCATTTGTATTTCTGAACATTGAGTCGTTTCTCAATATATAGAAAATTATATCTATCTATCTATCTATCTATCTATCTATCTATCCTCTCAGTTTGATTCATACATATTCCTTTAGCTTCTTATTTCCAGTGAATTTTAATTATTGAATATTCTCATCTCTGTGACATAGGTAATAATTGCTGTACTGTTCATAGGGGAATGTTGAAACATTCTAAAGTATGGAATACCAGTTATAACTCAGAGTTGAAGATTCCACTTGCCTCAGGCTCCCATACCATAGTATCTCCAACCGCTTCTCCATTCTTCATTCAAAGAGTTGTAGCATTTGTAGAGATGGCGTTCTTTATTCGTTTCTGACCCCAGTAAAACATGCTGGTGTATTGCAAGTACACACTATGCCTGTAGTCAGTATGAGAAGCACTAACAATTTATAAAAATGTTCTGGTAACTTAATAATTTTGAAACTCTGTTTTTGGAAACACAGTAAGATGCATACAAATGTTACATACACACATATACACACATTTCAACATTGTGGTGTAAGTTTTTTTTTTTTAAATTAAAAGCTTTTCATGAAGTCTTGTATTTGAGGCCACTCCTGAAATCTGACATATCTAACTTCCTATAATTATGCTGTCAGTCCTATACTGCTGTTTCTAATTATATTATTTGGCAGCTTTTCATCTTCTTGACATTGACAAGATTACAATAAAATGATAAGGATAAAATACAATTTCTGACAGATCATATTTCATGGGTTATGATTTTTTTTTGTGCCTTGTTTTTGAAGCTGAATCTTAAAAGGAAGTACTATTGAAATGCTTCAACAGTTTCAGGAACAAACTGTCTTTGTAAGGATCGTACCTGATGATGTTGGCAGTTGTCTTCCCTACAGAAATGACAGAGGCAGAATGTGCAGCGGCTAAAGGCATATCCCACAGTTTGTGTGGTTTATTCATCTATTCACTTGTCTCTGACACAGCACTTTTAGCCTACGAAATGGTATTGTGACATTACTCATAGTATAATCATGAGGAACAAATTAATGAGTGTATCAGAAGAGTACCTATCACATAGTAAATACTGTATAAAAGATAGATTTAATATAACTTGCAGTAAATGATAAGCCTGGGGCAGCTTCTTCTCTTCTATGAATGGAATAAGTGCATTTTACATTTGAAAGAGTCATAAATTTGGGAGGACATGGATGGAAGGCAGTGGATTTCAATTAATATGATTTCCTTAAATTAATATGATTCAATGTTACTTGCTACTGTGAAGGTGTTTTGAGACAAAAACTTTGAGAGATAATTACTCATAAGTGCAGAGACTTTAACAAATTTAATTTGCAACCTTAGAAGGGTCTTCCAAGAAGACAAAAGCCAGGTTTCCATCACAGCAGGATACAGGGAGGGTACAGGATAAGTGTCTAGAGCTTAATCTCTCTCCTTAGCACCTGACCACACTGGGACCTGGAACTATCTATAGTACTTTTAGTCCTCAGAACCTCGATGGTGAGACTCAGGTACAGATAAGCCACTCAGTGTATAGCAGCCTGAATTAGAATAACAATTTCAGGTATTGATAGTCATTTTATTTTGTTTTCATGTCTAAAAAGTCATTGCCTTTAAAACCTAATTCCAAGCAATAACACCTCATTCCTTTTCAGTCTGAAAAATCTTCCCTTTTATCACCCTACTACCACCACTACCACAGTATATCATCACTGGGCTAGTGTACTAGTGTCCTACATTTACTGTCATTTTACACTTTATTGTGCCATAAGCACTTCTGCGAAATCCATCTCCCAAAAGTCAAGTTGAGTCTATCACCCTTTTCCTTGGTTCTCGTCATAGTACTAAGGTCTGTGGGTATGTTTAGCAACCTTGACATTCACTGAACTGTTTTATTGTGCTTAGCATTCTCTTGATGCATCTTCCTTTCCAATTTTGTTTTTCCTTCCATTTTTATATTCTCTCTAGCTTTTGGAATATACACTAAAACTTAATACGTACATGTTTGGATAGACATTGTATATGTATAGAAGGAAATATATGACTGACTACTTTACACAACACACTTTGTGGCTTCCACGAATCTCTTCAAAATGCAAGTGTTAGCAATGTGAGGTGAAGCATTAAAGGTGACCAGTTCTTGAAGGCGCCTCCCCTCCTGAGTGGACTCAAGGTCCTTCTAAAGGAGTCTTCCTACATTGTTCTTTTGCTTTTGCTTTCTACCGTTTTCCTTGAGGCTATGTGGCATTAAAGCCCTAACAGAACCCCAAAGTTGAGTGTTTTGACTTAGAACTTTACAGCTTCTGTAATTAAAATGAGAAGACTCGATATTTTTCCTATAAATTACTCATCTTTGCTGTTTTATTCTAATAAATACAAAGAAATAAAGTAGCCTACCTATATAATAATTACTCAATAAACATTCCTCAATCAGTACCTCCTGCCTTGCATTCCCTGGTACACTGAAGGATTTGATTCACACTCTGCTTTATTGTTATTAAAGGAATGCATTTGAAAAATTAGCAGACAAAGTTGTATATTTCAGTACAGCTTTGAATATTTATTTGCTATAATTTGACTCTCTCTCTCCTACTGCTCGCCACAGTTTCTCTCTTTACTCTTGTTTATCACCTCGTATTCACAGCCTCTTCTCAGCTTTTGTCACATCCCACAATTTATGTTCTTCTTCTGTCCCTCTCCCATAAGATCTCTTTTTCCTTTCTCATGATCTGCTTTATAGTTTACTTTCTGCACATATACAATTAACTCTTATGTTTGATTGGTTGTTTTCTCTCTCTCTTTTTTTTCAGTCTGAAATGATTCATTGGTTCATAAATTTCTTATGAGTGTCATATGTTTGCTTGTATTTCTACCTGGCAGTATGTACCATATTCTCTTAATCTATTCTTCTGGTAGATGGGTGAGCTGGTTTATTTCTTAGCTATTGCAAGTATGTCTGAGAGTACCTAAAGTACACTGATAAATACCCAAGTACTTGATAACTATTACAGGAGAATAAGGACAGCTTATTACTGTATATGCTGTTAGCTCTTGGAGACATATTGATTCTTATTTCATAGTAGCTTCCCAATTTCTCCTTCCATCAGCAATGGAGAGAGTTCATAGTTCCCCATATCCTGCTTAGCACTTGTCATTTGTATGCTTGCATATAGCCATTATGACTGGGATGAGATGGAATCTCAAAGCAGGTTCATTTCCATTTCCCTGTTGGCTAACCTGTTGAATGGCTTTGGTGTTTTCTGGACATTTGCGTTTCTTATCTTGTTAATTGTTCAGTTTATTGAGTTCTTCTTTTGAGTGACATCTTTAGTTATTTACTGTTTAAATATTGTAGAACTTTATTCTAGATATTCTGCCTTATATAGGACGGGGCAAAGACTTTTTACTAGTGTGTGGTATTAACAGCAATGTTAGGAAATGAGCTGAACAAAACTTTAATTTGATGTAATAACACTTGCCAACTCTTGGTATTATTTCCTGAGCTACCGGAGTCCTGTTCTGAAATTCTGGGTCTCTACCTGTATCTTGCTGTATTTCTGCTATGCTTTTCTCCAACAGTTTTAAGACTTTCGGGGTCGTGTTAATGTTTGTCTCCATTTTGAATGGATTTTCTACAGGGTAAAAGATAGCAATGTCATTTCACTCTTCTACAAATTGATAGTCAGAGATTCCTGGCATCATTTGTTGAAGATACAGTCCCATGTATAGTTTCAAATTTTTGTCAGAAATAAGGTAGCTGTGGTTATTTGAGTTTGGTTCTGGGTACCATGATATATTTCTCATGGTAGTTCTGTGAAATAACTTGAAGGCAGGTATCATGTCATCTTTAGTGCTGTCTCTGCTTGTTTATTTTATTTGATTGTTAAGACAGATTTTCTGTATGAAGCCCTGAGTGCCCCTGGAATTCAACTGTGTAAATCAGGCTGACCTGAAACTTACAGAGCTTAACCTGCCTTTGCTCCTGGAATGCTGGAATTAAAGTCATGTGCCACCACTTCTGGCCAGGACTGTTATTTTTTAGTGATGGTTACTTGGTTACCTAGGGTTGTGTTTTAATATGAATTTATGTTATTATTTTGTTTTGTTTCTATTCTGTGAAAAGTGTTCTTGTAATTTTGGTGGAGTTTCCCTGAATCTGGAGATCACAGCCAGTAACAGCTTTCCCCAATATGAATTCTGCTGATCCATGAGCATTGTAGAGACTGAGACTTGTGTCGTCTACAGAGTTCTTTTGTTTCTGTGCTCAGGTTTACATGTAGGGATGTTTTGAAGGTATTGTCAATCGGATTGTTTTCCTGATTTTTTTTTTCCTTAAGAGTGTGGTCACTATTGTATAAACAGTTCTCAGGTTGTTTTTCTATCCAGCTACATGATTGAACATTTGTCTTTCTCAGTTCCAGGACTTTAGTTGTTACATTGTGGTCATTTCATAGTGTGGTAAAAAAATATCTTCCATTTTCTCCCACTTAATATAATTTTGCATTCTTTAATTACAGAGTTGGGCATTTTCTTTCTTACCATAGTTTCTTTAAGATTTTTCTTGTAAAAGACTGTAGAGCTTTGTTAAAAGCCTCGCTATGCATATATTGAAATGCTCCTATGATTACAGTCAATAGAATAGTACTATGTTATATAGCATTTGGTCTTTGGCATGTGTTGAAACAACTTTGAATTCTGGGAAAGAAAAATAACTTGTTCATGATGGTTATTGTCATTGCTTTTGATTGTCCAGCCGAACTAGAGGGTGAGACACTACTGCTGAAGGTAAAGGACTCTTTAATAGTAGGAATTAGAGAAATAAAGCTGGAACTTCGGTAGAAACTCTCTTCCTCTTGGCTAACTTCCACATTGCCTAAGGATGCCACTCAGTATGCTGGCAGAGTAAGCCATCAAAGGTATTATTATGTTGCACTGAACCCCTCATGCTACAGTAGCAACCTGTCAGGCAAGCTGTATCCACTGCCGCAAAAGCATCAGGAAGGTTACTGGGATAGCCAACTAACTGGTATGGAGTTGAATATGAGGCCTTCTCCACAGGATAAAATTCATGCCTGGCACTGTAATCTCGCCAACTCTCTTCCACAGTGTATTAACTTCCTAGAAATGTCTCCTATGGCCACCCTGCTCTTCTCTACTTTGTTATTCTTTCAGCTTATGTGTTTTTGTTAGATCTCACTTTCTTGGAAGCTTAGGCTGACCTCAGGAAGGCATTAGCATCTCAGGATGGTCAGATACCATGTAGCAAATAGATACTCCTGGCTTGCTTCTCCACAGAGGGTTTGCAGACCCCACCTCAGTTTCTTTCTTATCTCCTAATTATTCTTTATTTTCTTACACTATTCCAAGACCAGCTCTCTCTCTGGTAGGAATAAATTATATATTCTTTGATCTTGACTTTTCTTATTCACATCATCACAGAGATGCAGACTCTAACCCTGCATCTTATCCAAAAGCCCATATTTCCTTGAATGCGTGTCAGTTTGAGCCTAGCTCCCCATAGAACTGTTCAAACTGCAAACTCATTGCATCAAGCAACTTTATTCTATATTGATTTCTTTTATATTCTACTTTTTTTGTGGTAACATCTCTACTACACTGGCACTGCATTACTTCATATGTGATAGCTCACTTTGTTCTCACAGCATCCATAGAAATAAGATGATTTATTACTAGACTATATTTTGTAAACCGAGGCTCACAAAGTTAAATTATTTTTCCAAAGAAAGTCAATCTATATATAAACTGGAACTTATTACTCTCAAGTAATATTGCTTCAATCTAATTAATACAAACAGCAACTAGACTTTCTATAACATTGGTTTTGGACTTATTTCCCAGCTGACACAAAATGGAACTGAGAAGCAACCTTAGTGTGGAATGATGAAACTGCCTTGGAAGTTTGTAGCCCTTTGTCTCATTATCTTCACAAGGTTTGTACATTGTCAAATTTAGAAATTAATCAAGGCTTAGGACTATTGTGTATTTATTTTCTCCAGATGGAAACATTTTCTGGGAGGAAGAAGATTACTTATAAAGAAAGCTCCAAAATGTTATGAGTGTGAGAAATTTTTTAAAACTTACAAGACTCAGAAATTCCACCTCAATGCTCAGTGAGATATAGACAGTTGCTCAAGGAGAGGAATCTCTGTTGTGTAGCTGTCTACAAGATGGGCAAAATGGGTCAACAGTGAAGCTTTTCTGAGTCATCTATATTGGTATAGATCTCCTTGGCAAGTAATGTTGTCCAGGAGTTATCAAATTTCTGTGATTAAACTTTCATCTATGCTCCCCTAAATAACGTTGATAAACTCATGGGCTTACAAATATAGACTTGGCTAAAATCATTCCTAAGTCTCTTGTTAGAGTACCATTTGGAGCAAATAAATTTATTCATATACCTCTGGAAAAAGTCACAGAACATGCATTCAGATGCCATGACCACTCAATGCTAAAATATGATAGAATGAAAACATGTCTGTTAACACACAGGGAGAAGTATCTGGTCTTTAGTAGTTGTAGTTGATGTACCAAGAAATGAAAGCTAATTATATCCTAAGTCTATCTGTAAATAACCTAAAATGATAAATAGTGATACTTATAAATAAAACATGCTTCTTATGTGAATTAATAAAACAATTCTAGAAATAATTTACATGTACATGTGAATGTTTATATTGTATACTACATGATATCATTCATGTGACAATAAAAACAATCTTCTTAAGTTGAAAAGAACATTTAGAACCTTAATCACGACCTAGACTTTCCCTTAAAGCAGTGGATCTCAACTTTCCTAGTGCTGCGATCCTTTAATGCCATTCCTCATGTTGTGCTGACCTCGACCATAACATTATTTTCATGGCCATCTCATAACTCTAATTTTGCTATTGTTATGAATCTTAATGTGTGTTGTGATAGCCTTATGTGATTCTTCTTAAAGGGTCTTTAGGCCCCAAAAGGAGTCAAAACCCACAGGTGGAAAAACACTGGCTTAACTGGAAGTAAGGAAGTGTGGTGTGTGTGTGTGTATGTGTGTGTGTGTGTGTGTGTGTGTGTGTGTGTGCTCACATATGCGTTTTTGATGAGAAGGAAATCTTTTCTCCTCCATTGTGAGATAATCTATCATTTCTGGTTTCTAAGTTCTCTGTATGATATGTTGAATGTACATTGTTATTGGTTCCTTTACTTACTTTAGAAGGAGTAGTGCTATCTAGTTTAATTTTTATGTATTTGTACATATGAATATGTATGTATATATTTATATCAAAGTATATATGTATATATGTTAGAACAAAAGGCTAACATTTCTTTGTAAGCAAAAGAAGGAATAATTCTTGTGCTTGAAATTTAGTCTTTGTTTTACGTTTTTTATTTCATATTCCTTCCCTAAGTTTTCATGCTGTGCACACTTTTTTTTTTTCTATTTTGGTTTGTTTTGTGAGTTTAAGAGGTACAATAGCAAACAAGGCAACGGATGTGCTCAACACTATGTAATTAAAATACTAAGTAAATTATGCATGTGGATATACATAGCTGTTTTTCTTATAAGAGATACAATTTATGTTGCCTTAGTGCTTTATAGTTTCAAATACATGGATTTTGAAAAGGCCAACTGAAGATCACATATCCATCAAGAAGCTCTGATATGCAGTATGCCCTCTGGGCTGGCTAGCTAGAACAGATGGCCCTCAGTCTCTATTAAAGGTCAATTGATTTGTGCCTTTGGTACACATGTAGGGGAAGGGACTGTAAATTCTGTCCTTCTAATAAGTGGCTCACTGCATATTTTCAGAAAATACAAATTTAATTATATGGTTGTTCCCATTCATCAGAGAAAATCTGGATATCTATCTTTAAATCCTAAATGGAGTTCAAGTTCACAGTCTGAAACTTAGCATTGAAACTACATGACTGTCCCTGGTCCATTATTTGGTCTATTAACAAATCTCTACATGACTGTGGAACTGGTCTCACAATGAAACAGCAAGTTCACTCAATTCTCTTAATCTGAAATGGAGTCTAGATTGGCCACAGAGCTCTGTTCTTTGCAGAGAATTGTTATGCAAGACTTTCTTTTACCAGTTTAGTTAATAAAATTGCTCTTTCTTTTGCATGCCTTTAGCCCTTGCTGTGAATTTCATTAATTTAACTTTTAACATTTTAATGATGTTAATTTTTTAATGCAACATTTCTGTTCTCCATGTGGTGTGTTAAAATTGGACCTTCTATAATTCCTTGTAAGGACAGGGAAGAAATAATTGGGACCCAGCAAGCATTATAATCAGGTCATTTTCTTGTATAGTGGAAGAAAAGAGCAAGCCTGAAGCTTTGGCTTTTTCTCGTAAGCTCTTATCTTCTGGGGGCTTCATTAACAAGTGAACCTTTAGACATATGTCCCCAAGTAAATTATTGGAAAGATATCAGTACTCTATCCCATGTTTTTATATGCATATTATAATGCTTACTTGCAAGTTAAGTTGGAAACTGAGGTTGACACATACTTATCGCACTGGATCAATACAATATATCTGGTTTTAACTTTTATTTCTAATGTCTATTATCTGTCTAATATCACTTAGAGCAGTGCTTTTCAATCTTCCTAATGCTGCATGCCCTTAAAACCCTTCCTCATGTTGTGGTGACTTCCAACCCTAAAAGTTATTTTGTTTCTACTTAATAAGTTCAAAACAGTAATTTTGCTTCTGTTATAAATCACAAACTAAATATATTTGAAGATAGAGGTTTGCCAAAGAGGTTGCTATGCACAGGTTGGGAACCACTGACTTAGACCGGCCACAGGTCAAGGTCTATGAAATCATTTTCTTCCTAACAAAAACTTTCTAATTTACTATGTTCTTAGCATACTCGTAAAACTAAAATTATTTCACTTAAGTAAAGTTGTTTTCTGTCCCAGGGAAGAACACTTTAGAGAGATAGAAATTACCCTCAGAGAAGGCACAGTAAGGGATTTCCCAGTGTTCCTCGATATATCAGAGATGATTCTCTGCAATTCTTCTTATTATCTTCCTGCAATTCAGATTATTTTCCCTCAGGAGGAAACTCATACTGGAATTGGGTGGCAGGGAGATAAAGTAAGTATATAAAGACTTATTAGCCATATTTTATCTTTTTATGTTTCATTTGCTCTTGTTTGTATTTGTGTGTGTGAGTGTGTTTGTGTGTGTGGTGCGTGTATGGTGTGGTGTGTATGCGTGCGTGTGTTTGTGTGTGTGTGTGTGTGTGTGTGTCTGTTGGAGTTAGCCATGTAAATATAACTTACCAAGTGTATTTTTTTGTTTGTGCATGTATATAGTTTAAGAATTGGCAACCATTAGCTGAGGGGGCTTATCGTTGGAAGGAGCTAATTATCCTTCTCTCAGAAGTCATTAGCTGCCTGTAGTTCTTTGTCTAGGAGTGTGACCCCATAAAAAAATTTACCCTTCCTCATTAGCATATTGTTTGATATTGCCATTGTTCTGGTCTTACTTATGCAACCATTTCTAGCTGAGACCATTTCAGAGAAAACTTCTTGGTATTTTTGATCTTACAATCTTTTTGTCTCCTCTTCCACAATGTTCTCTGAGCCATTGATACATTCATTTGTATATTTATATGTATATGTATATAGTCGATGTAACTATTGAGACTAAGCTTCTGACAGTCTATTGATCTCTGCTTTGTGATCAGTTGTGGCTTTCTGTGATGGTCTATTTTTTTTAAAGAAATTTCTTTGATGAGTGGTGATAGTTACATTTACTGTAGGTATAAGAATAATATCCATGTATGATGTAGTAATATGTAGAATGTAGCAAGGAATCATGTTAGTAAAGCAAAGGGATAATAAATGCTTTTCTAAGTTTCATGTCCTTACTAGCTCAGGAAAGCTGGCTAGGTTTCCAGTTCCTGATATGACTTCCCTTCTGGTGCATATATCTTAAGTCCAATTAAACAGCTGCTGGATTTCACTAACATAAAAATGCCACTTCTTATACTTTTATACACATCTTGACATATTAAAAATTATTATGGATAGTGGACCTCCCCTCTCCCTTAGGATCATTGGTCACCAGCCCACAACGACAAAGGGAGCAGAGTGGACCAACCAGCAGGGTTTCTGTAGGTTGATCAGTACAAATGATAATAATGCCACACTAAGACCAGCTTTGGGGAGACCTACCAAGGGCCATATAGTTTCAGGTTAAGGGATTAGGAATATCAAAAGTGGGCAAAGGTCATTGGATCAAGACTTCTTAGTCTTACTGAGATGCCTCATTATTGTAAGGAGTCATTCCAGGAAATCTCAGGTGCTTGATGAATAGATTCTTATAGAGAGAAAGAAAGCTGAACCTGTATTTTAAACAACATTACAAACTTCTGGGCT
>JADRCD010145791.1:0-20439 GCA_019843815.1 Montemys delectorum | reverse complement strand
TTTTTTTTTAGTATGTCTCCTAATATATCTATGAAGGCAAAGTGTAGCTTGCATCAAATCTAAGAAATCACTTAATGGGGTGCTGGCTGCCAAGGGAGAGTGGAGGCATGACACCATCCCTTGAGTTCTCTCCCTGTAATGCTCTTCCAGCTCTTGCTGAGGAGGCGTAGCATCTATTTTTGCACTGTGCACTAACATTTCAGGACATCGTCAGTTCCATTTTACTCATGTTAGAAAAAAGGCTCAGGCTGTCCACACTCTTCTCCTCACAGTCTTTCTTTTCTTTTCTTTTCTTTTCTTTTTTTTTTCTTTTTTTTTGAGACTAGAACAAGACTTATTAGGGCACTGGTTTCCAGACTGAAAACTTCTTCAAGTATGAGCTGAATGGCCTTGGATTTTATAGAAAGGGTCCAAAATAAGATCTTGGGGATTGGAAGATGGCAGGGGATTGGTTTGTTTCCTTTTGCACTGTGAAGCATTCCTTGAGGAAGTGGCAGAAGGAGTCTAAGCAGAGACCAGCTCCTCCCAATCCCCTCATGTGAAGTCAAGACCAACACTGTCCCAAGATGGAAACGGTGGCATGTGCTAACCAAGAGGACAGTGAGAACCAGTGAACTTTCCATCTCCAGCCTTGAGTTATTCAAGCTACCTGAAGTCACACGCACACACGCATACACACACTCCCTTTGCTTCTCCTGGAGAAGCCACACACTCTTCCTTTACTTCTTCCCTTCTTTATCATGAAAACTCTGAAAGGAAATGCAATAATTCTCTTAGAATCCGGCCCAAGCTCTCAGCTTTTGGTCCTTAGAGTTGTTTGTGCTATGGTCAGCTAAGGATAAATAGCACAACTTGTCCCAAGAGAAGGGCAATCGAATCTGCTAGGATACAAAAAACTGCGAATGTCTATGCACATACATTCATAAAAAGCAAATGTTAAGAGGTGTCTCACAGGTCTTCATTGTCTTATATAAATACAGGCTTCATTTAATTTAGGAAAGTCTTACTGGAAGATGCTAATTATAGTCTATCCATAGTCTGTTGAAACCTTTTCCTGCCTTTTATTCTGGAGTCTCAACATTACTAGCTATCTCTATCTAACAGCTTCAGTCTTTATTTAGATAAATGATGACACTTAACAGTATATTTGATTTTTTACATGTTGCTGCTTTAATAAAACTGCTCTTCAGCATAGATCTGGTTTCAGAAACAATAGCATTAAAATGATATAATACTAGGAAAAATACATGCTTACCACTAGAAGTATATACAGAAAGAAACAGGTTCTGTCTTAGCCCATCTGAGGGATGCCAGGGTGGACCATGGATCTGTGTCCTTACCTACTTGCATCATGGTCCTTCACGATGGGAAAAGTTGGGTGCATGTTTTTTATTGATTTAAGTTTTAATGCATTATAATAAGAAAAGATATATAATTTCAATTTACCTGAATTTGCTAACATTTAAAAACATACTTTAAGTAAATCAAATTACATCACATTCTTCTTTCCCTTTTGTACCCCACTTCCTCCCAGAGACTCCCTTCCATACCTGCCATACCTTTCATTTTTTATCATATTCTTTAAAATTTATAAAATATTATAACATTTAAGATGAATATTATGAAGGTTGTTAGATATAAGACAACAATCAACTGAACAGTCTTATGTACATGCTTTTCTACAGCAATACTGAAAATATATATGTTTTTCTCAATATAAATTTTAAATAACTCCAAACATATTAACTGTATGATATTTTAAAATAACATATCACTATTAGTTTTTTTGACAGCTAACCTGTTGTTTATTGATAGTAGGTTTTAAAAAATAGTTCTTCATATTCACTTTAACTTTCTCCTGGTCTTTTAAAATCTAAACAAGCAGCTCATGCCTGACATTTAAAATGGCTAAAATAATTTCTAAAACGCAACCTGGTACTACATAAGTGCCTGAACTCTTTTGCAAGGCATATAAGTATCTGTTGTCATCCATTCATGTTATTTTCCAGCCCTAAATGGGTCATATTTCCAAAAGACATATGAAGAACCCACTCATGGGAGAAGCTATTCTGTAGAATTCCTCAGATGTGCCAAAGATGCCTTTGTTTATAATGGAGAGCTTGAGGACATGATTCACATGGGGTTAAACATGGGTTACAAGGAGACACTAAAACTTCCATTTTAAATTCTAAATTCATTCTCAACTTCCAGTTTGATTTAGTTCAGGAAAATACTCCATCAATGTGATGAAGCACATTTTTGCCATGCCTTTTTCTTTCCTGGCTTTCTGAGTTTTGTGTCTGCTACCTTTCTATGTTCAGTAGTAATTAGCTCTTTTTTTAAAGACAGTTTTTATGTGGTCCTGTGCTCTGATCTCCTAAGGACATTCTTGTGGTTTCCAATCCCAGAGGCTATGCCTGTGTTGTGCTACACATGGAGCAGTGACCTTAAGATAGAGTTATCACCTTGGGATCTGTCCTGGTTCCACTGTGCCCTTACACGAAGAAAGAGGAAACGATGTAACCAGAGAGATGGCATTGGGAGAGAGGTGAACAACCTCTGATATTGCCTTTGAATATGGTATATAGGGCCACCAGACAAATGTGTGTGACCCTATAACTGTCCATTGAGCCTTCAGGGCAGCTGGGCACAGATGGCCTCATGATATTCCTCTTCAACTGGAGAGTGAGACTCAGACCTTATGGGCAGTTCCTTGAGCTTGTAGAGTGAGACATTGACTTTCTCTTCACTTTTTCTCCATGGTACTATGTTGGTTTTACACCTCAAAACTGTGCGTTGTTTTATACCACTGATTGTGTGTGAGAGCTTGTTATAAAGACAATAGGAAACTCATAGCACTATGAAGACCCCTTAGGTCAATTTCCATCAATCTTCTTCCCTAGTTCATGTCTACACAATATGAGAGGTTCCTCTTCACAATCCCATTTCTTTGGAGTTAACCTTTTCTTTATTTATTCATTGTCTAATAAATGGCCAAATGAGAAATATAAGACAGTAAAATATCAGGAAACACAAGTCCCTATCACAGAGCAAGGAAAACGCTTACAATCTATACTTGTATGTGTGTATTTACGTGTGTGTGTGTGTGTGTGTGTGTGCATGTGTCCTGCATATGCATCCATGATCACACACAAAAATTTTATCAACTTGAATTGGATAAGAAGAATTTGTAAAAATGGCACTAAACAAGTTCTTTTAAAACTTTATGATTTCAAAAGAAAAATGCAACAGAAAATTCAATCTGTTGCCAATCAACCAAAACAGAAGGGGCAACAGGCTGTGAAAAGCCTGCTGTTCCAGGAGTCAGCTCTAGTCATGACTTGAGGACTGAACAAAAGCCTTCAGCAAGCAGTAATCAGAGGGTGGGACAGCACATCTCTGTCTAACAACTTCAGACTTGCTGATGGATCAACCAAAGGAAGCATGAAATTCTCTTATTTGATAAATATTTTGCCCTGGGTAGTGTTGCGGTCAAGTGTGTATGGGAGTGGGAGTGGGGGACGGCATGCACATGTGCATGTGGAGGCCCGAGGACGGTTTGATATCAGCTGTCTTCTCCAGTTGTCCTATACATAATTTTTACACAGGAACTTTAATTGAACATACAGATTTCTGCTTTGGCTAGACTGGGTGGCCAGCAAGCTCCTGAGATTTATCCACCCTTGTCATCCACCCTTCACTGCTGGAATTATAAAGCCATGCCACCATACCTATTTTTTTTCTCTCTGTGAGTGTTTTAGATCTTAACTCAGGTCTTCATGTTTGCACAGAAAGCACTTTAAACACCAAGTCACTTTTCTTTACTCTCAGCCCTGACTTTAAATGAATTTCTAGAACATGCCAGATGCTAGCAGTAAAGTTTGCCCCAGGGGACTGTAGGAAGATAGCACTTCATGCTTGCATAATTTTTCTGGTGACATTTGTAACAATGTTATCAGAGATTTAGAATATGGTAAAGAGAATATAACATCTTTTACAAGTACTATGCTTCTCAATGACTCCGCCCATGGGTTTAAGGATTGTTGCATTTGATTTATGCAGATTTTTATACAGATGATAACTACTTTTTGTGTTTATAAGTCTGATATATTAGATTTATCTTGCTTTCCTTAAGTACTTCAATTTTGCTTGCTGGTGTTTTTCCTACTAGGCATTTGATGGAACAGAAAGTATTAAGCTCTAAGAGCAGTTTGAAAATGTTTAAGGAAAAGCATTCAATCAAGTGTCTAGGCATTTTAATGGTTCCTAAACAAAATATAAAATCTTAGTACTTAAAACTTGTAAGTACATAGATAATCAATTAGAAAATAAATTAATTTTATTCTTAAATTAATCTAATAGAAATTCAAAAGACTGGTGATGTTTAAGCTAAAGGAAAGTTAAAGTAAAAATGAAATTAAGTTTTGAAATTTATTGTACCTCTAGGCTAATTATATAAGGAAAATAAGCCAGTAGTGATTAAGTATTGTCTTTTAAGTATTGTACACAACAACTAAAAGCTTTGCCTTTATAATATAGAGCATGAAAGAAGAACGTATTTTCACATGCTTTGAACACTTCACATGCACAGGACTTACATGTTGAGTGTGTTTGGCCCATGGTAGGTGCTGAGTGCAGGGGCAGAGTCCATTATTATGTCCTTATGTCTGATGTACTATTGGATGCTCATGCATGTGTCTGTTTAATATGTGCCCATATCCCTGGGCATCATTTCTTTCTTTCAAGTTACATGGGAGAGAGAAAGGAGAGGAAAGGAAAGGAATATGGAAGCTAGTGGAAACTTAAGACACTTGCTGCGTTGCACCAGGCATGTGTTTGACTATACGCTCAGCTTTGGGTAAACCTAGAACTGCTCACATTTTGACCATCTTTTTACAGTAAAATCTGAGCACAAATTTGATCTAGATATGCAGTCTGGCTCTGCTTCCCAACTTCTAGGGTCATAGACATACACCATCAAACCAGCTCTCTTTATTTCATTGTTTGAGAAGTTCATATATGCACATATAATATTCTGATCATATGTACTTCTACTTTTCACTCTTCCAAATCTTCCCCTATACCCACCACTTTTCCCACCCAACATTTACTCACTGAGTCCATTTTCACGTTACCTACATGTTATGGGCGTGGAACCATCTACTGGAGCACGAGTCCTTTCAGAGTCTATTTCCCTGAAGAAAACATTTCCTCCCTTAGACAACATCAAATTACCAGCCACTGCTCCAATAAGTGTGAGACTTTCTTGAGTCCTTCTGTGATCCATGCTGGGAGTTTAGATGGCTTGATCTTATATGGGTCTTGTGCATGCAACCTCAATAACTATGAATTCATATGTATAATAGTATTGTCATGCCTTGCAACTATTTGGCTTCAAGTGTGTATTTCATCTGTTACTTAACAATTTTTTTGCCCTCTCACCTGCAATAATCTCTGAGACTTGAGGGTATGGGATATGACAATGTCCCATTTAAAGCTGGGCACTCTATTGTCTTTGATTCTTCTTGAATTGGCCAGTTGTGGGTCTATACTAATTGCTGTCTCCTGCAAAAAATAAATTTCTCTGATGAGATTTGAGAGATATATTAATCTGTGAGTATAAAGATAAGAACTTAGGGGGTAGTTAATTACTATGTTCATTTAACAGAATAACGGTGCAGCATTTTCATCTAGGGTCCATGATGACTTACTTCAGAGTTTGGGCCCAGTTAATGGGACCAAGCATGAGTTTAATCTTGTGGAGTGGAATGTAAATGCAATAAGAAAGTGGTAAGTTATTTCCTAATCCTATTTCTGCTACTGTACCAGTGGACATATCTTGCCAGGCCAGTTATTGTAGCTTGTGAGTTCATTCCTAGGCAGGTAAGATCCATAATTGCCTTTCTCCTGTGGTAGAAAGCATAGAACTTCCAGCACAATACAAGCTAGCCAGTAGGGGGATGAAGCTTCCAGGTAGGTACCAGCTTCATTTCTCCATGTCCTGTGACTAAAGTCTGTGGTGTATTTGATACTATGGTCGTATCATCAGTTTATGGATGTTCTTTCCTTTTAGTGTAACTCATTTACATGTACATTTATATATTGTCAGAAGCTTTGGCAGTGGTAGGTTTCTATGTGGCATTTTCAAAGGCCTCTCCACAACTCCCCAGACTGCCTCCTTTACTCTGCCCTTCCACACTTACCCCACTTAACCTTTCCAGTTTATTACCCCCATTTCTCCTTCACGCCTCCTGTGTCCCACTCTGCCTCCCTTGCATTACTTCTTCCATGGCCTCTTACTAGTTTCCTGTGTTCTGTGGGCATTCCAATTCATTGCACATGAAAGATTCAAAGCTAGAATCCACATTTATCAGAGCATATGAGACATTGGTCTTTCTATGTCTGTATTACCTCATGCAGGATGATTGTTTTTATCTCTAGTTCATTTGCATGCAAATTTTAAAATTATTCATTCTAGCCAAATAATATTCTACTGTGTATATGTGCAATATTTTTTAATACCCATTCATCAGTTGAGGGATACCTAAGATATTGACCCTTTTGATCTATTATGTCTGAACAACAATAAACACAAAAGCTGTAGTAGGATATAGAGCCTTTTTGGAATTTGCCTAAGAATGGTATAATAGGATCATATTGTAGATCTCTGTGGAGATACTAGAGGAATCTCTGTATGAATTTCCATCATGGCTCTACTTTTTTGCATTTTCACTAACAGGAACTAAATATTCTCTTTTCTTACTGCTCTGCCAGCATTTATTGTCATTTTTTAATTTTTAAAATATTTATTTATTTTGTGTGTGTATGTGTGTGTGTTTTGTTTGTTTAAGTGTATGTATGTGCATCATGTGTGTGTGGGAACCTCCTATAGGGACTGGAGGAGGGTGTCTGATACCCTGCAATTGGAGGTTACATTTAGTTGTGAGCTTTGATTTAGCCATTGAGAATCAAATCTGTACCTTCTGCAAGAGTAGTAAATGCTGTCAACTAATGAGCCATATCTCTAGTTCCTGTCTTTTTGTGTGTTTTTTATTTGTTTATTTGTTTGTTTTTTGGCTTATCCATTCAGACTGTAGTGAGGTAAAAATCTCAAAGTAGTCTTAATTTATGTTTCCATGATTACTAAAGATGCTGAATATAGTTTTAAGTATTTCTTGTCCATTTGCATTTCTTTATTTGAGAACTTCTTAGCTCCTTGTTCCAGTTTTTAATGGGACAGTTTATTGGCACTTAGTTAGCTAGTTTGTTTGTTTGTTTTCTGAGTATTCTCTTTTTCAAAATACCAACCCTCTAGCAGATAAACAGCTGATTTAAATTTTCTGTGCCTGCCTCTTCACTCAGGTTATGGTGTTATTTTTTTTTAATAGATATGCTTGAATTTCATGCAATTCCATTATTATTATGGTCAATGTGGTCACCAGATACTGAAGTCCTGTCCATAAGTACATCTCCAGTACATTGACGAATATTCCCTACTTTGTCTTCTATCAGACTCAGCTTATTATGTCTTTTGTTTAGTTACTTGATCCACATATGCATGGTGCGTGATGAGAAACTAGTTTCATTCTTCTACGCCGGCTATCAATTTCTCTACAACAATTTATTGAAGGTTCTGTCTTTTCTATAATGTGTATATTTGTTGTTTTCAAAAGATCAGATGGTTGTAGGAGCAAGGGCTTATACGCTTATGTTCAATTACGCTTCCTAGCCAATGTGCATGTTTTTGTGTCAGTGCCACACGTTTTAGTTACAATAACTTTGTAGTATAAAGCTATAGTATCTGGAATGATGACGTGCCCAGTAGCATTTTCACTATTCAGAATTTGCTTGCAATTCTGGGCCTTGTGTTTTTAAATGTGCATTGATTTTGATATAATTGCTATTTTACAAAACATTAATCTTCCCAATCTACAAGCATGAGAGATCTTTTCCTCTTCAAGTGTTTTCTATAATTTCTTTCTTTCCATTTTTTAAAGTTTTCATTGTACAAGTCTTATTTGCTTGGTTAAATTTATTCCAAGATGTTGTTTGAGGCCATAATAAATGGGATTTCCCCCCCTAATTTTATTCTTGGTATGTTTGTTGTTAATGTATAGGGAGGCTACTGCCATTTGTGTTCATTGTGCATTCTAGTTTGCTAATGTGTGTTTATCAGTTGTAGGAGTTTTGTGGTGAAGTCTTTAGCATATTTTATGTACAGAATCATGCTATCTTTAAATAAGGATACTTGGACTTTTTCATTTCCTATCTGTATCCTCAAGGTCTCTTTCAGTTTTCTTATTATTCTACCTAAGTCTTCAAGCTATATATTGACCAGTAGTGGGGAAAGAGAACATCTTTGTTTTGCTTCTGATTTTAGTTGAAATGCTTTAAGTGTTTTTTCCCATATTGTGTTGTTGACTGTGGGCTTGTCATATACTGCCTTTGTTGTGTTAAGATATAAGTCTTTGCTTGTTGTTGTTGGGTTTTTATTTGGTTTTGACATCTGGATCTCATAAAAAGAATTTGAAAGTATTTCTTCCTTTTTCTATTTTACAGAATAGTTTAAATATTGGTGTTAGTTTCTTGAAAGTCTACTAGAATTCTGTACAGAGTCCATCTGTCCCTGGTGTTTTAGTAGTTGAGGGATTTTAAAATTACTGTTTTTATCTCATTGGCTGTTATATGTCTGTTTAGACAATTTACTTCTTTTTGATTCAGCTTTGGTAAATCATTTGCATCTATGAAACACAGGCTCTAAGAGAAGGTGAGATCTTCTGAAGAAGCCTCAGCAGCTTTCCCTGAAGTGTGTTTTTCTGCCTAAGCTTGAGCTGGATTCAAGCAATGATAACCCCTCTAGGCAATGTATGCAGCTTTTGGCTAGGATTTGGACTTGTCTCTCCTTTGTCATGTGTCAGGTCTTAATTCACAGTGTGCTCTTTCAGTCTGGTTTCTGCAGAGTGAAGTTCAGGTGGTCTGACTGCCTGAATTCCAAACTAGGATTGGCTCTAATATGTAAATCCTATTAAGATATTAATATCAGAGCAATAGGCACATTTCATTCCAGCTATTGATTCCGTCCCTAACAATGCAGTCTGTGTCCTGTTAAAGTGAGCTTTGGGTTTTCAGGTTCTTATAAATATCACACTCTTTACTGTCTCATGCCAGCATCTGACCAGGCTCAGGGAGCAGAAGATGAGGAAGCCGACCTCTTGGCTAGTGTGCTCATCTGTCCCAAAGCCGAGCACCTGAGCATCTTAGTCTCTTTGTGCTGATTCCAACTATCTTTGTGTTAACCTCTTTGGAGTCTATCAAAGCACCCAACCATTAATCCAATTAGAGCATAAGGAATATGGAAGTTCTTTCTGTTCATGACCCAATTGCAAGGTTATCAAATTCATCCTGTTTGCACACTTCTAGTATCTACATTTAGAACAATTTCCTGCTTCCCCTTTGCTTGCTGTGGATCTAGTCACATTCCCCTGAGTCTAACTGCAGTCAAAGCAGAAGATGACATCCTTGAACTTTAGACCACATGCTCAGATGAACCTTCATGATTTCTATTTAAGCCATTTTGTTTACATTCCTGGGCAACACTTTGAGAAGTTTCAAGTTCTTTCTCCCCTGTAATTTTGGCTCAGCTTGTCAGAGTTCTGAACTGAATGTGTGAAGGTACATCCTGCCTCTTATACATCTTTTTGAACTGTGGTCTTTAACCTTTCCTTCTTATCTACCCCCACACTTTGTTATTCTACTAGGTTTTAGTTTTCCATCTCCATTATTCTTTTTCCTATTTTATCCTTGATTTTTGCAAAATGTAGACACTGGCCCCCTCATCCTCATCTCTTTCTCCATGTTTTCCTGACTTCTAATCCAAAAGGGGGATCTCTGGGAGGAATAAAGGGACAGTCAGATGCTTTCATACATTCATGAAATATGTTATATGTTATATATATGTTACAATTATACAAATTCTGGTTTAAAATGCTCTCCATCATTATCTACAAAGACAAGCCTCCTTGTGTTTAACTCAAAAACTATACTTTACTTGAATTATAATACTATTCTTTTTACTCTTATTAATATGAACTAGTGTGTTTGTAGTAGACATATGGGCATAAGAGTACAGAGTCTATCCAAGTATAAGGTGCATGTAGGTTCATTTTCCTAAGGAATATATAGCTTTCATTTTACACTTTTACATGTTTCTTTACTTAGCACATGATGTCTTTGACTTCACTGCCCAGTGTTAAGAACCAGATTGTATTATTTTCTACCCACAGGCTGAAAACTGTTTTTTTTCCTAAGAAAAAGCTGACCATAGCCATATCTGAGAGTTGGTCCAACTCCTGTTAAACATGAAAGGCCACTGTATGACTGCAAGGGTAAAGGTGACATGGGACATTGACAAGGGCCTTACAAGGAAATCCTCTAGAGAGAGACTGAGCAGAAAAGAGAACTGATTCAGTTAAGAACACTTTGCTCTCCACTTACCCAAGCTTTAGAATGCCTACTAGGAAAGTGCTTTCTAACAATCAATGAACCAGAGCTAGCAAAAGAAACAATTGCCAGAAAAAATTTTGACAATCTGTGCAAATTAGAATTGTAAAACATTAGCTCTGAAAGAAAAGGAGCTGCCATGGTGTGAACCAGTGATTTGGGATGACAAACCTCTCTCCTAGCAAAATGATAATCAGAAAAAAAAATGACAACAGCCAAACTTGGAGCAGGAGCTGTTGTGAAGTGTGCCCAGGTCCTGCTGGGACATGCTGGGGACTCTGAGGCAGGGGACTACTTTCAGCTTTGCTAAAGGATTAGTATAAAGCTGACGTAATGAAGCTTCCATTTAGAAGCAATGCTGTCTGGGATTACTACTGGCATACAAAGCAATATGTTACACGTGATTCCACCTTCAAATAGTTCACACTTTCCAATGTCTGCTAACCTGCTTCTCCTCGATGGAAGCTGTACTAGCTCCATACAGAATGTGGTTTCCTTTGGTTAAATGAAAAAAAAATCCTGACTCTCAAAGAGTCCTTGTGACTCACTGGTGGTCATACTTAGCAGGAACCAGTTATTTTTCCTACAGATATAAGTGAGCTCAGATTCCTTTTCTACTCTGTCTGTGGCTTCCTTCTTTGGAGACACAGTTACTGTCGTCTAGTTTCAGTCCTGGAGCAATTACAAATCTGTTTGATTGATGCTCTCTTATGCGCACCTGGGTACATGAACTCATATGCTACACACACACACACACACACACACACACACACACACACACACACACCTTAAAAAATAAACTCAACTTGATAACATACTATTGAGTGGTCTACTTTATTCTCTTGTAAAAAGATCATCTGAACACTAACAGATGTCAAATGTTGCATTTGTAGAAATAACAGAATGTGGAATCCAGCGTGCACACCCTGGTACATGATGATACTGTATTTTGAAATAATTTCTTTTCTGCTGTATTCATTTTGTTGGGTATTTTAAGAGCACAGTACAACCACCATTTGGATGGCCACTGTGGGAAACTGTGTGGGCTGCCACTGTGGGATGTCATCTCCCTACATTGCTCAGATTGGAGAAACTTATGAACAACACAGTAAGCAAGGGGAGATTTTATGCTCATATCTGGTTTTTTCGTTTTGTTTTGGTTTTGGTTTTGGTTTGTTTGTTGCTACCATCCAACTCATATCCTCTTAAAGCACGTAGGCACCAGTGTCCTGATCATTTTAACCTGGATACAGTTATCTTACCTATCTCCCTGGAAACAATCACTATTTCCTCATTTTGTTTCCTTTAGTGGTATCTGCCTAGAGACATTTAGTCTAGACAGTGCTCTGTGATGGGCTTAGAGAACAGCACTAACTTAGAAAGTTTGGATAAAAACATTCTGTTCCTTTGCTGGCTCATCGATCTTTGTTGGCAGCCAAGAGTGTCCCCCTTTATAGCAATAGTTCTTTTTTTCCAACTGTTAAAAAACAACACAGAACCACTTTGTTCCTTCTTGACCTAGGTCTATCAAAATGCTGGTTAACATCAGAATTCTTACTTTAATCACTCTGCCTTAATGACAGGTTGAATGCTGTAATAGATCATGAATGTGACTTAGAACACACAGACATTGGATGAGCTAGTAAATCTGTCTCCTGTGTCCTCTGTCTCTTCTTCCCATGTCTATATTCTTGCTCAGTCATTTCCCCTGGCCTCATGTCCATCTACCAAGAGCTTATGTGTGTCTGTAAATGCCTTCTCTCTCGGTGAAAATCTCATCTGGAAATGCTAACATTCAGGCTTAGCTATATGAAGAATTTCTTTTCTGAGAAATGCTTTAACAGGATGAGGAAGGTTGTTACACTCATTGGAAGTGTCTGACCAATTCTTCTTATCAAAGTGTGGATTATTAAGGGACTATTTTAGAAGCCACTAATGAGCTGCTGGTGAGACTGTTTAAGGAAAGATAGAACCTCCATATTTTAATGTAGGAAGTGTCTGTAATACTGTAACCAGGAGTTCAAGCACTAAACAAATAAATCAAACCCCCTTGGTTCCTTAAGTATAAAAATCAGCCTGAAAGGGTTTTGTATATGAAAAATGTTTAACGTGGCTCAAACATTAGTTAGAAATACAATAGGCAAAAAAGAATGAACCACAAATTAATACTATAGATAAGACACAATTATATATATGTATATATACATATATGTATATATTATTAAGTGGCTATTTTAGAAACCACTAATGAGTAACTAGTGAAACTGTTCAGGGAAACACACACACACACATACACACACACACACACACACACACAGACACACACACAGACACACACAGACACACACACACACACACATATGCACACATACACACATGGACAGGTGAAAAGCTGCCTAGAGAAAATGGAGAGAGGAAGCTGCAGAAACTGCCAGCCATCAAGGTAATGGGAAGGTAAGAATGTAAACAGGAATTGTCTGCCAGTAGCAATCTGCACATCAGTACATGTCATGGGGCAATGCACCATCTCTGCCTGAAACGATATAGGATACTGACATAGCTTGCTTTCTCTTTGGTTGTTAAACCTAAATGAAAAAGCAGGTTGAAGAGCCTTACTATTACCATTTCTGGAAGCCAATGTAGTTGCCCCCACCAGGCATTAAAAATTTGCCTACAAAACAGCTTACCAAGGTGTACTTCTTGGCATTACCAACTTCTGTTTTCATGCAGGTGCCAAATACATACAGCTCTCAAAATGCTCCAGGCAATCCAAATGCCACTTTTGAATATTTCTATCTCTAATGAGTTTTGTTTTATTTTCCCATTATCTTTCTCTAATGGGAACAAAAAGGTGTTGATGGAAGGTGAAAAGAGTGGTTTTTGAGACCTGAAGCTATAACAGAAACACACCTAATTTTAAAAATGTGTTATACTTGTCACTCAGGTTAGTGAGCCATTTCAAGTTCATCTCTCTGCTTCCTGCTTGCCTTTGAAGACATGGGTTGTCAGCATGACTCTCCCACTCCAGCCACTGTGTCCACTCTTTGCTGCCACACTTTCCTATCATGACAGCTTCTTACTCCTCTGGAAACGTAAGTCAAATAAGTCCTCCCTTCTATGACTTGCGTCAGTCATGGTGTTTTATTAAAGCCATAGAAAAGTCTCTAATCCCGTCATCTAGAGTTGAGGGAAGGAATTTCAGCAGTCTTCCCTATCCTCAGCACTTAGGTAGATAGCCCTAGTGTACTGAAGAATGCATTCAGGATAGCATGACCCCAGCACCAATAAGCTTAAAATAGCACACATTCAGAATGCAACGGAATAGAGTGAATTCTACTTGTCCATAGTTTAGATACTTCTACATACAAACTCAAGCATACTCATCTGGCTGTGTCCAGCTTGTTGTGAGCAAATATTTACCCATCTGCATCAGGTTACACAATTCTATTTGGAGATTTGTGTTATATCTGGCAAGAACAAATTGAGAGCAGCAGAAAATAGAGCCAGCTACCATTTTAATTTCTGAAAGCCAAGCATGGGAAGCTACCAAGTTCATGGAAACTACATGTGGGTGACTCTGGGAAAAACAAATAATTTCTTAACATTTTTTTGTTTGTAATCTTTCCCTGCAACAAGAGCTAAGCACATCCCACAGCACACGTGGGGTGAATTAATGTTAGAAGTCTCTGGGGCCACAGTGGGCTTTCTGAGTTTTCTGATAGCCAACAGGCTTTTTAGCTCAGAACACAGACTACTAACAATGTCAGCAGCTGCATAGGAACCAAGACCTCTAGCTGATAAAGTAAGGAAGAGCCAGGGCCCACCACCACGGAAATGGCAGAGATGTTTTAGCACATGAAGTATGTGAAGAGGTAAACTCTAGGCTTCAATATGAACTGTTGACAGCTTTTTGGGAGCTTGCCTTGGGAGCCTTCAGATCTGATGTCAAACATCACACCCAGAGCCCACAAATTCAGATTCTATTTTATTATCAGAAGTTTGGGCCTCTATTCATCCCATACATGCACATTCACTGGCATATATCAGATTCATATATTCTCCACCCCATGTTCTGTGGCCTGACACCAACAGGAGATGTGGGTCTTACCCATTAATTTCACTCCACACAGGGACTTAGGAGTCTGGGAACTCAACATTCTTTTTTTTTTTTTAAGATTTATTTATTTATTTATTTTATGTATATGAGTACACTGTAGCTGTACAGATGGTTGTGAGTATTCAAGTGGTTGGTGGGCATTGAATTTAGGACTTCTGCTCGCTTTTGTCTGCCCAGCTCTCTCCAGTCAACCCTACTTGCTGTGGTTGGTCCCACTCGCTCTAGACGGCTCCAGCCCAGGAACTCACATTCTAAGATATTCTGGTACTTTTTGTCTTTGTATACAACATAAACTTTTCTTTTGGCCTGAGATAGATAATGGGTTTTGTACAACAACAACAACAACAACAACAACAACAACAGTGACAACAATGAAAACCTTTTGAGAAAGCTGAAATAACTTAAGTTTGAAGTGTGGGTGGAAATGAGTGACATTATTTGCTATGATATAATGAAATAGAAAGATTCTTCCTTGTTTGAGGTTTCAGAGTCCTAAACATATTTATGTAGATTTTCACTTCATTTTCATGGATATGTCTGTGTGTGAGTAAGCATACACTTGCATGCAAGTCCCTGTGGAGACCAGAAGAAGAGGGAGTTATAGGGGTTATGAGCTACCAGATGTGGGGGTTGGATTTCAGACTCTGATCCTCTGCAAGAACAGCAAGCACTGTTAATTCCCAAGCCAATTCTCCAGGACCACAGTTCCAATTTTTAAAAGATAAGTTTTCTATACCAGTTTTTTTATAAAGATAAATGTCCAGTCCTGATATTTCAATTAAAGTAGCAGTAGAATCTTGATATTACATTATAGCAGCAGTGAAAAGGACCTGTTTTTGTTACAGATTGTCTCACTTACATACAGGCATTTTTATTTTGTTTCCCCAAGTCTTTTTTTTTTTAACAGTTGACTAACAAAAATGTTCCTCTAAGAAAATTTAAAAGCGACTGAAACATTCAGCTATTAAATCTTTGGTAGAAATAAAAAGAACGCAATGTAGAAAAAAAGAATTTCCTCTTAGAATAATGAATTCAGCAGTAAGGTGAGAGAACAGGCGCAGTAATAAAGGGTGACTTTTTTTTTTTTTTTGCCTAAATCCTAAAGGATTAAGGAATATAGTGTTCTTTAATCAAAAATTAAAATCTGTAGAAAATAAAAGCAGAGAAGCTAACTGGTGTGCTGAAAGTATGGATCTGGGCAGAAGCAGGAGAGGGCTGGTGGATGTAACCATAGGAGCGTTTCTTAGGAAATGGTGGATGTATAATTAAAGGTGGCTATAAATCAAAGGTTACATTATCAATCAATGAACTGTTAATCAAGAACTTCTGGAAGTCTGGGCTTTAATTAGGTATGATTAGCATACTGAGAAAAAATTATGTGTGGACATTCAATGCACGGGAGAGAGATGGATAAATTATGGGGAGGCAGAACAGATTGGGGTTGGTTGAGAAAGTTACTGCTTTCACATTGGAAATTGCACTTATTCTAAGAGCCTAAGGGTGGTAAAACAAACACTGAGTGCCTAATTCTTCATAGTGGCTATTCTGTGAACAGATGGCTATAAACCCAGGCAAAGGCAAGTCTCAAACTCAAACCTACTACCTCTGTTGAAACTGAAGTTTTTTCTTAAAAAAAAAAGGAAAAAGAAAAAGAGAAAGAAAAGAAAGGAAGGAAAGAAGGATAGAAAGAAAGAAAGAAGCTGTTTTGATCCTAGCTAAACTGTAGTTAAACTGTAATGTTCTTTGCTTGATTTGTGTTGTTGTTGTTGTTGTTGTTGTTGTTGTTGTTGTTGTTGTTGTTGTGAGATACTATCTCTTTATGTAGCCCACATTGATCCTGCCTCAGCTTCTGCAGTGCTGGGATTCTAGCAAATGCCATCATGTCAGACTACAATTGAAGCATTTTTGTGAGACCATCATATAATACATGACTTTATTTTGTACTATTAAAACTTCAAAGCAGAAAATGTTAAGAAGATCTGAACAACTTTAAGAATTTGAATTGTCTTTGCTTTGCTAAATGGACTTCTAGCCCTTCCAGAAACATATACACCATAGGACTAAACATTAGCAACATTTCAGACTGCCAAGACTATTCCATTGTTTTCTATTTTTCTGTTTAAAAAATTATCTGAGGCTGTGGGATCATTCAATGGTAGACTGTGAATGGGGCTTAAATTCTTTCTAAGTACTATAAAACATTACTTTTTTACTTACTATATCTGCCCTCCCTCTTTCTCTCTCTTGCTCTCTACTCCACGTCTCTTTTATCTATTTATCAACAAATCATTTGTCTATGTACCACTGTCTATTTTCCCCATCTAGTCATGGTGCGAATCTGAAACACCCTCCAAAGACTCATGTTTTAAATGTTTATTCCTTACAGAAGCTCTGCAATTTTAGGCAAGGATACTGTCAATAGGACAAAATGGCAACCTATAGATTGTGAAAAGATCATTACCAATCCTAAATCTGATAGAGAGCTAATATCCAATAAATCCAAAGAACTCAAGAAGTTAGACTCCAGAAAACCAAATAACTCTATTAAAGAATGGGGAACAGAGCTAAACAGAATTCCCAACTGAGGAAACTCCAATGGCCAAGAAGCACCTAAAGAAATGTTCAACATCCCTAGTCATCAAGGAAATTCAAATAAAAATGACCCTAAGATTTGACCTCACACCAGTCAGAATGACTAAGATCAAAAACTCAGTGACAGCAGATGCTGGTAGGGATGTGGAGAAAGAGGAACACTCCTCCATTGCTGGTGGGAGTGAAAGCTGGTACAACCACTCTGGAAATCAGTTTGGTGCTTCCTCAGAAAATTGGACATAGTACTACTTGAGGACCCAGCTGTACCACTCCTGGGCATATATCTGGAAGATGCTCCAACATGTAATAAGGACACATGCTCCACTATGTTGAGACTATGGGGACTTATGAAGTTGAACAAAATATACCCTGCATTATAGGACTCTAATTCTGAGCTTTCCCTTACAGGCTCCTGTTTTGAATGTCTATCTCTCAGCTCTTGGTCCTATTTTGGCAGTCTGTGCATCTTTAGGGAGTGGTCTTCATGGATGAATATAGGTCAGTGCAGGGGATAAGGACTCTTGCCATTGGATTTCCAATTCTGCTGAGATGTGAGGAGCTTTGGGAGCCTCCACAGCATCCTCCTGCTATTATGAGCTCTGTGTTCCCTACCTTGATGATACCATAAGTTAAAATAAACCTTCCTGCACTTTAGTTGGTCTCTAAGGTATGATAATCACAGAAATAAAAAAACAAAGCTAATTATCCATCTATTTATCTGTTGTTATCATCTGTATATTCCTACCTGCCAACACTTTATGTATAAGTTTAGCCTAGGTGAAAATAATTGAAAAAATTTAGAAGCATACATTCAAAACATGAGCCAATGAAAGATATTGCAAAAAAACACATTTTTTCAAGTAAACTTGAACATAAGTATTTTTGTCCAACTATGGTGTTTTCAAAAGATACATTTTGAAAAATGTAATTAGTATCAAAGGATAAAATCATTTTAAGGAATTTCATAAATATTGGTTAATGGATTTTTTTCAAAACCTGTCAATTGAACAAATAACCATCAAGAAAATGCTAAAGTGTTTTGTGATGTTTTTCAATCGAATAGTCTTCTGTACTAACTTAAATGGTATCTGTATGCATGTTTATGTGTGTGTGTGTGTGTGTGTGTGTGTGTGTGTGTGTGCATACTATGTTAATTGGAAAATAAGATTTCATTTAGAAAATTATTAATAATTTAAAAAATTTAAATGAGTTATTATTTATTGATTTGGGAGAATTATGATTTTTTTATCCATTGCTTATTTCTGGTCTTGGAAAATTGATTGTCTTGTTTATTTGAATGACTTTAAATAATAAAGAACTATACAATATGTATAAGAATATACGTGAATATTTTTATAAAATACAGTATTACCCTTAAAAACCTCTATAAATAATGAATGACTTTAGTTTTCTATATTGCATTGTATTTGCACATAGCATGAAGTTTCACTAACTAGGAAGGACTGACTGAATTTATTTCTGTAAAATGCAAGAAATATAGCATTCATTTTTCTCTAAAGTTTAAAATAAAGTATAACACATATGAAGAAATTTTAAATCCCTACATACAACTTTTAGACCATATTGAAATGCTCGATTTTAGAAACTAGGAGCTAATTCTTTGTTATATATTTCAGTTATGGCTTTTGTTGGTCATAGTATATTATATATCATATTATACAACTGTAACTGTCTAATCTTAATTATTCATTTTTATGCAGTAATTTCTATCATAGTGTTTTTAATTTCTCCATGGTTTTTCTTTAATAATTTTTTTCATTTAAATGGGATTCAGTGTCAATTAGTTTTCTGAATAAGACTCATGAATGCTACAGTCTTCTAATTTGATGTGGTTTAACTTTTTTTCAAGGACATCTTAGGGCATTGTAATGCTCATAGGTCTCATTGTATTTTCTTCTGAACGTTGTAAACATGGCAACAACAACAGTAAATCCTGCCCATGAACTGATTTTTCTGAATGATTTCTTCATTCTTTTAACAAGCACATTCAGTGGTCCCAGGTCGGTGTTGATGGTTACTTGGTGGTTTCATTTCAGACACAGTAAACACCTCCATTAGATGCTTAAAATGTCAATGTTTCTTTCAATTCTGCACAGTTATATGCATTTCCAGTTTTGATCCTTGTATCTTGTTTTGAAAACATTATTTGTCTGTTTTCAAGCTTTTATTGCAGACCTTCTAATTATTGAAATCTGATGCTTCTCATGACATTTCCAGTTGTTTTCTCAATAGTGAAGACAGACTGTCACACTTTATGGTAGTCTTCATTTTCTGCTGTGTAGTATTAGATGGGCTCTCACATATTGAATTTTCAGTGCCTCTCTCCCCTTTTCACCCAGCTCTCTTTCTCCCTTTGGATCTTTCTTTTCTGTGTTTCTCTGTCTGTACTTGTCTCCCTCTTCTTGCTTTCCCTCCCTTTACTTTGTATGCCTCTTCCTCTGTTTTTCTCATTCTTTTCCTTTCTCTTCTCCCAGTTCTGCTTCTTTCTGTTTACTTTTCCTCTCTCTCCATCTATTTGTCAGTCTGTCTGTCTCTTTTCTCTCTCCATTTGTCTGTCTGTATTCTTTCTCTCTCCCCATCTCTCCATTGCAGTCTTTTTCTCCTCCCCTCTTTTCTTTTGCTCTTTATGACATTCCCTTTTGCTGTCACTCTCTTCCATGTTCAAAGTCTCTGGTGTATGAGATGGTGGCAGGATGCAGTCCAACCCACGTATTCCTGAGTAACACTTAGTGTTGGTAGAAGAAGGTTTCATGAAGGAAGCCTTCTCCTTAGTGTACTATAGACTGGATGAGGACAGGCTTACCTGGTTCTAGCCTCTTCCCCAAAATGTTGTATTTATATGGAGGTCCAGTATGTTCACACTGGGCATTTCAAAAGTTGCTGTATTCTTGTGAGTCTGTTTGATTCACAGTAGTGGGTTCCCTGGCACTCTGTTGTCCATCCCAGTCACAATGCTTTATTCGCTAAGACAGGACACTAAAGATGACAGCAGCACTGTGTCTTTCATTTTTACTTGTCTGATCTTCCATATGGTTGAGAGCTGGGTTTCCTTGGAGATATCCTTCATGTCTAGGGTTCTGAACTCATACTCTGCTCTGTGAAGAACGGGGCTTGGCTGTGTGACTTTTTAGGACCAGAGCTCATTTGTGGAAGTTTACCACAAAGTAGTGTGGGGTTCTGGGTTCAGACTTCATTGTACTTTATTTGTG
>JADRCD010145789.1:0-10392 GCA_019843815.1 Montemys delectorum | reverse complement strand
GCCTGCCCTGAGTCCTTGGGCTGAAGCCTGCCCTGAGTCCTTGGGCTTAAGCCTGCCCTGAGTCCTTGGGCTGAAGTCTGCCCTGGAGGGAAGCTCTCCCCTGAGTCCTTGGGCTGAAGTCTGCCCTGGAGGGAAGCTCTCACCTATCAGGCAGGGGGCAGAGGTGGTCGCTGATCCAGCTCTGTCACTCAGAAGCTGACAGGCTCCTGTCCCTGCAGTCCTGCAGCTCCCCTGCAATTCCTGAGGCCTATGCCTCCCAGCTGGTCCTGCCTTAGCAAGACCCCAGAGAGAGAATGGCCGTGTTCATTAATTTTTATTGTAACGTAATGATATTTGTATCACGTAGGAATGCCTAAGCATGATTATGTTAATTGAATTAATTGAAGCAGGAAGACTGTGGGTGGTCCCATTTTCTAGACTGGGATCCTGGACTGTAAAATGAAGACTGGAAAGTGCGGTAGCAGTGTGCTCATTGCCATTTTATTTCCAATTGTGAATTAGATGTAACTAACTACTTCAGTCTCTTGCTACTTCTATAACATGATACACTATACCTCAACTTTGAGCCTAAAATAAACCCGTCCTCTCTTAAGCTGTTTCTTCCAGTGTATTTTATTAGAGTAACATAGATGCCAACTAATACAACTTCTCCCTAGGATTCAATGCCTCTGATTTCTTTGCTTAGAAGAAAAATCCTGCCTGACAAAGAGAATTCTGGATTTTAGAAAGCTTTTAGCAGAATCCACTTCAACCAAGAAAGAAATACTTGATCTCATGCCCTGAGCTAAGAGTGGGTTTTGATGTTGTAAAGTCTTGAGGTTTTGTTAGTCTTATTTATTTATTTTTTGTGGAGGGAAGAAAGGAAAAGGGAATTTAACTCCATTCAATGATCCTCAAATACCTCCAGGTATTATTTGCTATTATAGTTCTATCTACAGCAAGCTTGGAGGATTCAACTGTCTTTCTCTTACTAGGAAAAGGAACCAAAAACCTAGCATTTGTGTTCTTGTGATCTTTGCCCCCATAGGCTGTCTGTGGGAGCTCCAGAGTTCACTAGTAGTGTTGCTTCCCCTGATACTGTGGCAGATGCTTACTTCAATTCTTTTCCTGCTTCTTACCATTGCCCCGGGCTAGCAGAGACAAATAAAAATGTCAACACTTGATTTTGTGTGCACATCCCATTAGCATCTAAATAATTCTTGATGATTTAGTTGAATAAAATGAATGTTTTAATATGGAGTCTTAATATGGAGTTTTAATATGGAGTTTTAATATGGCAGATTCTATACTTGAGGCTTCTGTAAGATATTAGAAGAGGTGAAAAACATGAAGAAATGTGTTGTATTCTAGTGTGAAAGACTTGCAGTCCTTCTACCATGAAATTTTAGAATTTAGAAGGAATGTATAATCTAAATACATATTTTGACAAATTATCCTTGTTTTCTTATATTAAAAACACCACAATAGAGCTAAAGACCAGCCTAAACAACTTAAAGAGACTCTATATCAAATTAGAAAGTAACAAAAGCTCTGAAGATATGTCCAGTGATATATTGCTTGTCTAATTTTGTGAGGCCCTAGATCCAGTTCTGTATACCCCCAAACCCTTCAAAAAGGAAGAAGAAAAAAGCAAGTATTCAAGAAGACTAAGGCAGGAGGAGATTTCTGAGGGAGAAAGGGAAAATTCACATAAGCTCTTTGGAGATCTGTTTCATTGGCCATGGAGTGCTGGAAATGAAGTGGCTGACTAGGTAAGAGCTCTACTCTTAGAGCATCTTGCCTGAATTATTGCAGTCTTAATGAATGTTAAACCTTGTTCTACAAGTCTGTGTGTGCATGTGATATTTGCATACTGTGAAATATGTGTAAATTAGGAAATTCCCTCTAGGCTTTTTGAAAATCTTTGAGGAAATACTTATCTCAATGTGGCAGGCCATTCTCAGTTTTACTTCCAAACTCCAGTATTGTCTAGGTCAGGAATGATTTCATTATGCTATCTTAGTTTTTATATGCAAAGCAGAGTTACATCACAAATGTTCCTTCATGCTAGGGGCATTACTACCTGCCTGAAAGAGCCCATTATTGCTATGTAGAAGTTCAAAGAGACACCCTGTCTTAGTCAGGGTTTCTATTCCTGACAAACATCATGACCAAGAAGCAAGTTGGGGAGGAAGGGTTTATTTGGCTTACACTTCCATATTACTATTTATCACCAAGGAAGTCAGGACTGGAACTCAAGCAGGTCAGGAAGCAGGAGCTGATGCAGAGGCCATGGAGGGATGTTCCTTCCTGGCTTGCTTCCCCTGGCTTGCTCAGCCTGCTCTCTTATAGAACCCAAGACTTCCAGCCCAGGGATGGCACCACCCACAAGGGGCCCTACCCCCTTGATTACTAATTGAGAAAATGCCCCACAGCTGGGTCTCATGGAGGCACTTCCCCAACTGAAGCTCCCTTCTCTGTGATAACTCCAGCCTGTGTCAAGTTGACACACAAAACCAACCAGTACACACCCCATCCCATTTATGTGTGTGGAGGGGGACTAATGAATTGATGAAAAAAACAGTGGGGTAAGTCCTAGAAATGGGACAACCCAATGTGTCATCAACTTTTGCCAAAAGCATGGCATGTTTCCAGCACATGAAAATGGGATTGGAGTATGCAGGGAGAGTGAGGAGGACAGGCCTTCACTATAGGCCTGTCTCACTATAGCAACAATTTAGTGAATCCCTCTCTGTTCTACTTTGCTTGCTAGTGATAAAAATCTCTGGCAAAAAGCAACTTAGAAAGGCAAGGTTTACTTGGCTTATATTTCTGTGCCACAGCTCATTATTGAAGGACATCAGGGAAGGAACTCATGGTAGGAAGGTTCAATTCCTATTGAAGGAGATGCACATTATCTAGAGAACATGGCTTCAAGCCAGATCCAGCAGATGGGTATTTTTTTAAACTGCCCCCATCTGGATAGAATCAGTATGCTCCATGTAAAATAATGAAATTAATCAGCATTTATAGAGTAGAAATATGGCAGTAGAGACTGCTGGCTTCACTGAAGTATCCTGTTCTGTATTGCATGGCTAATAATGTTACTGGCTTCCTTTAAAATTAGAAGAGACAAGGTGATGTGACTTGTAAGGAAATGACTTCTGCACTGGATTATTTGTTCTTCCCTTGTGTGGTGTTGTGAGTCCATTTCTCTGATTTTTATAGGATTGTCTCAAAACTGTTAGGAATTAAGGTTGATGACAGAGGCAAGCAGGAAGCTCAAGACTCAGAGGTTAGCTTATATCAGCTTATTTATTCATAAGTAGCAATAAACAAGTAAATGGCAAAATAGAATCACACTCGTTCACACACACACACACACACACACACACACACACACACACACACAATTCACTAACCTCTGGTCTAGCCTAATGTCATAGCCTGGCTTGATGGCAGCATGTCAGTAAGGCTTGTGATGTCTCCTGCTTTTTAGGTACTGCTGGAGCTGGGACCACGAGATGCAGGCTTCTCTTGTTTGGTGGTGGGCGTCTCAACACGATGGCATCTCCACAGACTGGAGTTTTTAAGCTAATTTCAGCCAATCATAATTAAGGCGTTCACACATTACTAAATTGAGCTGCCCTTACTCCAACTTTATCACACTCACAAACACATGCTCTCTGGCTTGGTTTCCATAGTTACATGGGGACAAGGGCAAGTGCTGCTGGGGAGGTAGCTTGGGGGCCAGACCACGAGGGGCAACTTTGCCTCCTGGCTCCACGTGTTCCTTATATTCCATCCCCTGGAGCCTCAGGGAAAACAGAGCTACAAGTCTGGATATTCCCAAAGGCTCCACAAGGCCTGCAAAGTGGGTATCATATACAGTGCAAAATCCATTTGTGTGGTAACTTTTCCATCTACAGTATACATTCCATTGGAAGTTGCACCCTCTTAATATCAGTTTCAATATTGTTCTCAGACAGTAGGTCTGTAGGAGTTCTGGGTTATATGATTGTGTGGGGTTATTCCCATACCAATCTCCCTCCAACATTATGTGTGTGACACTGGGTGCATGCTCCAACATGTTGTAACATGTGTGGTGCCAGAAGTGGCTCCGTTTGCTAATAAAGCAGGCCATGAGGCTGCTCAATAAACTTTAGATTGCCCTGATGGGGTCTGAGTACATGTTCGATGCATGGTTGTGATAATAATAATGATAAAACAAGGTAAGTAATCTATCATCCATATTGGGAGATAGATAGATAGATAGATAGATAGATAGATAGATAGATAGATAGATATGATCTTAAATAAAATATGCAATTTCCTGGATGAAATAGCTTACTTCTAGTTAATTTATCAAACAAAATTCCAAATGATGATGCATTATCAAAGAATATGTTTCTGAAAGATATATTATCTTTTGCTATGCTTCTGAGGGCTTATCTCCATGCAGTCATTGCCTCTTGACCTGCTGTGCGAGGACCTTCTTTTTGCCATATGTTCCATAGTTGCTTATAAAACATGTCAAACATACCTTTAATAACATAAAGATGATGATCAGAAAGACAATGATCAGAAATATGAAAAACCAAAAAATTAAAAAAAAAATAAAAAGAGCCGGGCGGTGGTAGCACACGTCTTTAATCCCAGCACTTGGGAGGCAGAGGCAGGCGGATTTCTGAGTTCGAGGCCAGCCTGGTCTACAGAGTGAGTTCCAGGACAGCCAAGGCTACACAGAGAAACCCTGTCTCGAAAAATAAATAAATAAATAAATAAATAAATAAATAAATAAATAAATAAATAATAAAAAAAAAAAAAGAAATATGAGGAACCAAAATGTTTCTTTAACCCAGTGCCACCATGCGTACACTGGGGCACATACAAAGTCTAGGCGTGCTAGCTCGCCGATGGCATCCTACAGGCCACATTTAGTTATCTCCTTGTTCCAATTTTTATTGATTATGGTGTTGGCTTCCTAAAGGCCAGCCAAGTTATGTATTTCACTCTAAATATTACCCAGAGTGATGCTTTCTTTCCTAATTTTGGCATCTAATGATGCTAATTGTTTTTCATTGTATGTTGTGATTTCTAAGATCTCATTCATCTTTTGAGTGAAATTGTTAAAATGATCTTGCCCTAGTTCAAAATTGAATAGACCATTGAATTCAAAATTGAATAGACCATCCTCCAGGGTCAACTTAGTCATGATTGTTGTGTTATCTATTGTGGCCTGTGAGCAGTTTATCATCAGGTAACATCTGCCAGTTAATTTGGAAGTGTTCATGAATGATTTATTTAGCCATCTGCATGTGGCTATTTTTGATGTGGGTGTGCATAGTATAAAGTTATAGTTCCCTGTGTTTTGTATTGTGGTGTTAATCTCAAAATTGTGAATGATGGGTGTTGCATCTTTGTTTCTGGTTGGTGTGGATTGACATATGTGTTTGCTCCTAATTTAATGGTGTCTTCAAGTGGTATATATAGAGAGCTATTTGTGGTGTTAACTGATGGCCACAGGAAGTGGTCAAGCGGTATTATAAGTTCATTGCCTAGTTTCTGTGGTATTCTGGGTATGCATTGTCCAGGAATACCTGTATTAGGTGAATCTCACATATGCCTTCTATCTAATACGACCCTCTTTCATTATATAATAAAGTTTGGAAGTCTGGAGTCCTTCTTCCTAGTCCTGTTGTAAGGGTATCTAATTCTTTCTCTACTTCTGCTAGACTACTTTTATACATGGAATATACATGGTTGGAGTTATAAGGTTTCTTGTTCTATTATATTCCTGTTTATATCATTCCCTAAATACTTGCATTTCTGTATTCGTGGTGTTTAACATGATGTAGAGTGAATCTATGCTTCTTGAGAGTGCATGGAGTGCCTGGGATGTTTTCTTGTTAATTTTCTGAATATTGTAGATTTCTGCCTTGATGGGTGTGATGACTGCTTCTGCTACTCCTCTTCCCATCAAGCCTTCTAATAATGTTTCTGCCATGAAAGCTCCTATGGCCAGTGCCTGTAGGGGTCATCTGACAAACTTCTTTGGGCTGTTGTATTGATATTGATACGGTGTCTATTTCTCCACAGTATAACTTAGGAGGTTTAAAGGCTTGTAATGAGATGGAAATCTGGATCTTCCTGATTCTAGGAGTCAATATTATTTCTACTAGTAAGGTTGTATCCAGTATTACAAATGGGGCTTCTTTGACTGAAGGTGGCCCAGGTGGTGGATTTAACGATCCTGGTGAGTAATGTGCCATTATGAATCTTATGCTGGTTTTATTAATATCTGCATAGTGTGTTGTAATATTGAATCCTCCTGTCTACCAAGCAAGGATTACTGTGTGAGTCGTCAGATTTGTGGCAGTCTTGTAGTGACATGGGTAAGTATAAGATCTTTCCCCAGTCATCTGTGCCTGTCAGCATAGGGCTTGCTTTTGGCTTCTGTCCAAACTGACATTTGCCAGTCTTCATGTTGGGGGTGTGGTAATATGTAACTAAAATAATATGGTAAGCCTGAATGATATATGGTTCTTGCATTGTTATGTTTGACCCCCAGGTTTCCACCATTGTGTAGTCCGTTCTGGGGCCTTGATGTGGTACCTGGGTGTCAGGCTGCTAAGGCTATAATAGCACTGCTGGTATAGTTGTTGCTGTTAAATTAGGTTTTTCATATCTAATGTTATTAAATCCTGTGTAGTTAAAACCAGGGACTGTTATACCGTGCATCCATAGAGTATCTGCATGGGGTGCTGCCTCAAACTTTGCAGATACGTTCCTTTCTAGGAAATTAACTGTGGTAATGTTTTCTATTGTATCCCATGGTACAGGGAAATCCACTAGTGTGCTTTTGTCTGCTGTGTCACAAATGTACCTGACTGTTTTATATTCTTCCTTCTTATTGAATATGGTCAAATAATGATGTTGATTGTAGTAGGTAACATTTTGTAATAATAATGTAAAGTATGTCTCTACTGGATTCACATTTATGTTTTCCTTCTTGAGTCCAAATGTGTTAGGTAAGTTACCTCCTGCCATAGATATATTTCTCCTTTTCATTGGTAGTCCCCAAAAAATGGGTATCAGTTTCTTTATATATTTGCACACTCCTTTATTTGAACTATTCCTATAATGCTAACTCCCAGAGTGCCATAAGTGAGTTATACTCATAACCTCTAGTTTCTTAAAATAATGCTAAGAATGCTGCTGTGTATTTTCTTTGAGTAGAGTTTGTGTAACATGTACTTCATGTATGTGGAGTCCTACTTCTTGTTCTGATTTCCTGTGCTCAGTTAGTATTTTACATCTTTCTTCCTCTGGTCTTGTAGACCAAGAGTTTCTGCTGAAGCAGTTCCAGGCAATGCCTGGCATTCTGTTGGTGTCATGTCCTACATTCCATCCTGACATTCATGAATATCCCTGAGCTACCAAAAGCTATCATTCATGTGTTGCCTTCAGCATTGTGCATAAGGGTGTTGGTGTTTCTTCAAGTAATGTCACCTGCCATGGTTGTGGTAGGATGCTGGTTAGTACTAATGGTTGTCTATAATGTTCCATCTCCAGGGCTATGGCCGATACTCAGTACTCCCAAGTGGGCCATTGTTGTGTTTCTATTCTGGTGGCCCATCTTAAGTCGGGTAATATCTTAGCTTGTGAAACCAGGGCGGGTTCAGGATGCCTGCTACACAGAGTCCATTTGTCTGGTTCTATGTCTTCTGGAGTTCTGGGTACAGGTGGTCACATATTTCCCCATGATTTAGGTAGAGGAGGTATGCAACTCTTAAGTGGGTACAGTACAGCAAATTCTGTACTTTGGGTACAGTTCATATTTGGACTGGGTTTACATGGGTTTGGTGCAGTTGTTGGTAAGGAAGTCTCTTTTCCCTCTTTCTCTCCAGACTCATATTCATCATATTCATAGTTATACACCAGTTCTTCCCATGTTAATGTTGTAAGGTTGAACAACCTGCCTCTGCTTTACCTTCTAACCCTGTGTATATCAAAGTACTTGTATATAACTTAGGAAAGGTTGAATTTATAGCTAAATTAGAATTGAATGTAGAATCTATCTCATCCCTATAGTGGTTGTTTTGTAGACTCCTTTAACATCAAGTATATTCTGATTAACCTTGGATGGTCTATACCAATAGTTATTAAAGATTGCTCTAACACTAGAGGCATTGGACCCGACCTCCTTAAAGTGACTTTTGTGGGATTTTGTTCATATCTATTTGAGTTATGGCCATCCTTTTGATCTATCGTGTAATTTTTGTCAGGGTGGTGTCTTAGTCAGGGTTTCTATTCCTGCACAAACATCATGACCAAGAAGGAAGTTGGGGAGGAAAGGGTTTATTTAGCTTACTTCCACATGGCTGTTGATCACCAGAAGAAGTCAGGACTGGAACTCAAGCAGGTCAGGAAGCAGGAGCTGACACAGAGGCCATGGAGAGACGTTCCTTACTGGCTTGCTTCCCCTGGCTTGCTCAGCCTGCTCTCTTATAGAACCCAAGACTTTCAGCTCAGGGATGGCACTACTCACAAGGGGCCCTACCCCCTTGATCACTAGTTGAGAAAATGCCCCACAGCTGGACCTCATGGAGGCATGTCCTCAACTTAAGCTGCATTCTCTGTGGTAACTCCAGCCTGTGTCAAATTGACATACAAAATCAGCCAGTATAATTGATCCCTTGTCACCTTGACACACAAACACATCACTATTAATCCTTACTTTCTTATTCATCCCCTAGAGTCCCACAGTCTTTACATATTAAAAGTTCAATCTATTTAAAATGTCCAATATCTTTTATTTTTTAGATATTTCCTTTATTTACTTGTAAATTTCTCCTTTCCCAGGTTCCCTTCCAAAAAAATCAAACAAACAAACAATCAAAAACAACAAGAACAAACCCCTTTTGCCTCCCCCCTCCCCATGCCTGCCACCCCACCCTCTCCCACTTATTGGCCCTGGCATTCCCCTACACTGGGGCACAGAACCTTCACAAGGCCGAGGTCCTTTCCTCCTACTGATGATCAAATTTGCAATCCTCTACTACACACATGCTGCCAGAACATTCAGTCCCACCCTGTATAGTCCTTGATTGGTGGTTGGGTCCCTGGGAGCTCTGAGGGTACTAGTTAGTAATTGTTGTTCATCCTAAGGGGCTGCAAACCCTTCAGCTCCATAGAACCTTTCTCTAATTCCATCATTGGGGACCGTGCACTCAGTTCAATGAATGGCTGTGAGCCTCTACATCTGTATTAGTTAGATATTGTCAGAGCCTCTCAGGAGATAGTTACATGATTGTCCTTCCTTAAGTCTCTGCTCCATAGTTAATCTCTGCCACTCCTTCTGTGGGTATTTGATTCCCCTTTTTAAGAAGGAATGAAATGTCCACCTTTTGGTCTTCCTTCTTCTTAGGTTTTTTGTGGTTTGTGTGTTGTTCTTCCTGTATTCCAAACTTCTGGACTAATAACCACTTATCAGAGAATGCATACCATGTGTGTTCTTTTGTGATTGGGTTACCTCACTCAGGATGATACTCTCCAGATCCATCCATTTCCCTAAGAATTTCATAAATTCGATTTTTTCTCTGGGGTCTTGCTAAGGCAGGACCAGCCGGGGGACATAGACCTCAGGAAGTGCAGGGGAGTCACAGGACTGCAGAGACAGGAGTCTCTCAGCTTCCGAGGGACAGAGCTGGTTCAGCGATCACCTCTGCCCCCTCCCTGCGAGAAGAAGGCCTGCATCCTGAGCGGGCTTTAGCCCCAGGAATCAGCCGGGAGGCATAGGCTTCAGGAAGTACAGGGGAGTCACAGGACTGCAGGGACAGGAGCGTCTCAGCTTCCAAGGGACAGAGCTGGATCAGCGAACATCTCTGCCCCCTCCCTGGGAGCACAGGGCTTCCCTCCAGGACAAGCTTCAGACCAAGTACTCAGGCGGGACCAGCTGGGAGGCACAGGCCTCAGGAGTGGAAGGGGAGTTGCAGGGCAGCAAGGAAAGGTCAAGCTCTAAGACACCAAGAATTTCTAACACCAGAGATCAAGAGATGGCAAAAGGCAAACGCAAGAATCCTACCAACAGAAACCAAGACTGCTTGGTTTCACCAGAACCTAGTACTCCCACCTCAGCAAGCCCTGGATATCCCAAAACACCAGAAAAGCAAGATTTGGATCTAAAGACTCATCTCACAATGCTGATAGAGGAACTTAAGAAGGACATGAATAACTCCCTTAAAGAAATACAGGAGAAAACAGATAAAGAGATACAAGCCCTTAAAGAGGAAACAAAAAAATCCCATAAAGAATTACAGGAGATCACAAGTAAACAAATAGAAGCCCTTAAAGAGCAAACCCAAAAATCCCTTAAGGAATTGCAGGAAAACACAAACAAACAGGTGAAGG
>JADRCD010145787.1:0-11348 GCA_019843815.1 Montemys delectorum | reverse complement strand
TTAATTCATGAGATGCTCTGTATGCAGGTAACTGTACTGTGATGAGGGAAACATTAAAAGATCAATGTCAGTAGACTCAACTTCTGCTCTGACTCCCAATTATTGGATATCTGATGAGCAACACAGGATTTCAGCAGCTTGGATAAAAATATGTGGTCCATAGGACCAGGAACATTAAGGATAAGTTTATATCATGCTTTATAAAAATTATATATCGTATAGTTGTCTGTAAATTAAGTATAAATACAATTTAATCAGGTATTAGATTTTAATCATTTTGTTGTTGTATATAACATGCATGAAAAATCTGTTTTCTCCTTCATTTTCTTTATAAAGTTTATGTGCTTGTTCAAGATAAGCCACTTTAGTTATTCTTCTCTTTTTACATTTTGATTTTATTTGAAAAACTTTTTTCTAACAAAGCATGAGTTCAAGGGCTTAGTTGTTCTTGCTTCAAGAAGGTGCAATTCCTGCCTTTCTGGGTAATCCTAGAGAACATGGAGCATTTTCTAATAATTATCAACTAGTGGTCCTCTTGAATCTAGGCTTTATTTTAGGTTCATAATATTTCAAGGATAATCTCTAGAAATCATCTTCAATATTCTCTATGATTTACCTGTCATAGTGGTAGATGACTAAATTATCCTAACATCTCTAGTCAAATGAATTATATGTAACTCTTCAGTGAAGACCTTGTGGAATAGCAAGTTCTAGTAACTTCTTGGTGTGTGGGATTGTATCAGACACAACTAGAAAAAAAAAAGTAGATAGGTTCTAAGAAGAAAGAATCATATAGTATTGCTCTCATTTATGCAGAGTAAGTTCAGTGAATATCTGTGGCTCAAGTTAGTACTATACCCTACAGATAAGCCCTATGGTCCTATGACAGTTGTCTGATGGTTCAGATGGGTACTGAGACGAATGAGAGAGTAGCACACGTAGCAATGGTTGCTGACAGTAAACGGTTCATGTCCTGAATAAGGCAGAGTACATTCCTATGGAGTTCTATCTCACTCAGAATTGTGTGCAATTTAAAACTTTTAAATGTTTGTTTTGGAATTCTCATGTAATAATCCTGGTCCATAGTTGATTGCAGGTGATAGAAACCATTGAAAATGAGAGTGAAGATATAGAGAAACTACTTCATAGATAAAATTGAGACAAAAAATGTATGATATGTTTTGGAAATGGTCAAATGTCCTTTCTCTTGAAAGTACAACATTATTTCAGTGATGAGAAAAAGAATAAGAAATCAACCTTTAGATTGGACATAGCAGTACACATGGTTAATTCCAGAATTCAGCAAACAGAATCAGGTTTGAGACCAACTTGGTCTCCATGGTGAGTTCTGACCAGCCAAGGACTACATAGTCAGACTCAGTACCATTAAAAAAAAATCCTTGAATGAGAAGATTGTGAAGTCTCTTTTGAAGTTAAATCTGAAGCAACAGAATGTTTGTTTTTAACATCATCATTCTGAGGTTTTTGATTCATAAAACACTATAGTGATATTTTAACTTTCATCTATTAATCGTGACACCCAACAGAGATAATTTGTGCATATATTAACACAAATGTTAGCAAACATCATAACACTGTGTTAAAAATAGAAAGTGCCAGGCACCATGTGTTTCAACATAGGATTTCTATTAAGATATGCTTATTTAAAACTGATCTGGAGGAAAGTTTATACATGTAGCCAATGTTCTATTCAAAGTTAAAAACTCTATTAATCTATTCAGTTGCTTTGTGCTTATTGTTGTGCTTGTTAAGTGTTTTTTTAAAAAATAGATGCAATAAATGTAATATAATTTCAACCCCTACTACTTCCCTCTACCCTCTCCCCCACATACACACACACACACACACACACACACACACACACACGCAGACAGTTTGTAACCATTACAATAGAATTTGGCTTGAAAATAGTTTGTACTTACAGTCATTCTATGGCATTTCAAAGGTGAAAAGGTCTGATATAGAGATTCAGAATCTAGATTAAAAAACAAGACACCAGTGTTGCAGGGAGACTACTTGGGGAAAGAAACGATGTAGCGGGTCATTGTAGGAGTGGAGGAAATAAGATGTACATGGGTACATATGATCAAAGTGTATTATGTACATGTAAAGAATGTTATAGTAGACAGTTAAAGCTACTGCTTTGAACATTAAAATTAATGGATTTAGTTTTCTAAAAATGGGCTGGGAAGAGAAATGAGAACTAGGTGAAGTAAGAGATTTTTATATTTTATATTAGCATTGTGTAGACATCACTCTTTCCCTCTTCAATCCTGACATCATTTTATTATATCGATTATCAAAAGCCATTTTATGTAAGTGGCTGGCTTATTCTGAGCACATTCCTCATCCATCCTACAACTATCTCTTTTCTTGTTTGCATCTCTGTCGTTTGTCTCCTTTGTTGGCTCTGACAGTCTCATATATACTTCCATGTCATTGACACATGTGCAATTTTATAGTTCTATAATAAATCCATGACCTGCAAATGAGAGAGAATGGGCAATGTTTGTTTTTCTGAGACTGACTTAATTTGCTTAATATGATTAATTCCAGTTGCATTTTCCTACAAATGACATGATTCTATTCATCTTTATGGCTGAAAAATTCTCACTATGTATATAAATCACATTTCTTTTATCCAGTTTTTCTGATAGTGGACTCACAGAAAATCTAAGCTAGGTCAGTATCTGTTAACTAATATCCACTTTAAATGCATAAAAGGCTTAAATGAAACACTGAAACTCTAAAACTGGTAGAGGAAATAATATGGAGAACACTTCAGGCTATCAGCATAGGCAAGTACATTTTGAACAGGAATCCAGTTGCTCAAGAAATAGCACCAAATACTGACAAGACAAGCAAGACTTCATGAAATTGAAATACACAACAAAGCAACTAAGTAGAAGTCGCTTACAGTGTGGGAGAAAATAGTTTTTTCTTACATGTCTAGCAGAGAAGTACTATCTAGAATATAAGGAAAAATAAAATACGATTTGCCTTTAAGTATTTCATAATAAGAAAAATATTCTAGGACTCTAAATGTAGGATCCATTAAAGACAAGAGAGCAGAACTTAGAGAATAAATCTGTTCTCAGGGGAAGGGTGCTGAAGAGTTGGACTGGGGCAGTGGACTAAAGAGGCTCTTTAAGGCACACAAGATATAGAATAGCTTATTCGGGCATGAGGGCTGGATGCGTGAATTCTGACGTTTTGAGCTTGGATAACTGGTTGATGATAATACTGTCTGCTAACTGGTTAAGAAAAAGGAATAGACCAAATCTATTATAAATACAGTGGATAAAAATAGATTGAGATGTTAAAGGAAGTCGCAGAATTTTAGAATGATCTCCTTCCATGAAAGAAGTAATATCAATGGCTGTAAAAAGTCATTGAAAACTCCATTGAGCCTCAGGCAGATTATATCTAAGGGATGATATTGATATTCAGGTTTCCACTGCCACTAATTGGTTACAACAGCAACTTTTAATATTTTCCCACTTTAAAACTTATGAGTGGCAAAATTCACATTCTACATATAATCCTATCAGGTTTTGGAATAGGCATACAAAACTGGCTTTAAAGTATGTAAAGTTGTATATTAACTAACTCTAATTGTATTTTCCTCAAAACCTGCAAGTAGGTGAAGGTCTTATTAAAGTAGCAGCAACTTTATGTGAGCTCTATCCTATTTTCATGTAATTTTATCTTTGGATACTTTCAACCATTATTTGAGTTAATTACTTTTGTATTATTCCTTTCAACTAATCTTAATACTTGATTCTTCATTTTAAGATTGTCGAACCTGTTGGATAAGCATATGGTGTTTTCAAAATTAGATTTTATGCCAGATTTTCTTTTCTAAAGATAACTGTTAAGAATATAGCTCAAGCCATATGATTTTTTGAGACCTTTGATTTGAGTTAACATAGAAACTTCATCCTCTGGAATCCAGGTATATGTGCGATCTGCTTGCCAACAAAGAAATGCAGTAGCAATGGAAATCCAGGTTCTGAGGCTGTATTAATAAATAAGAGCTATCCAACTTTGCAGGAATTACAAGTGCCTGGACTGCAAGCTAATACTTATATAAAAGGTTCTGACTGCCCTGAGCTTGCATACTGTGAGGAAACCTAAAGTAGTTCCTAAACAGAGAATGCATGAAGGTGTTCTGAAATTTAAGGAAAAAAATATTCCTGGTGAGATGATTAATTTTCTATGTCACCTTGATGAGCTAAGGGATAATCTAATAGCTGGTAGGGCAATTTTCCTGGGTGTATCTGTGAGGGTACTTCAAAAGATATTAGCATTTAAATTAGCCAACTGAACAAAAATGTATCTTGACTAATGTGTACTGGCATTATTCAATCTGATGAAGGCCAGAATAGAACAGAATGGTAGAAGAATGAGAGGCAGTATTACTCTGCCCTTGGTCATCAGACCTACTGATTCTTGGACCTCTAATATTTAGGATTTAACATTATCAGTTCTTTAAAATCTCATGCTTCAGACCTAGAGAAAACTACATTTATATCTTTCCTGGGTTTCCTGATTTTACACAGCATACTTCCTCATGAGAGTGTAACAACAAGTTTCTTTCTACAAATATATAGCACCTGAATTACTATCCCCTGACCTGTACGTTTTTGTACATGATGGCGATTCCTAAGCCATACACCTGTTGTATAAACTGTACTTACAATTTTTATTTGTGTTTTATAGATTTTTATTTTTATTTATGTATGTCGGTGTGGATGTTCCCCCAGCCAAATGTGTGGAGGTTCCCACAGAGTCCAGAAGAGGGCATTGGATTCCTTAGCTCTGGAGTTGCAGGTGGCTGTGACCCACGAAGCCTGGGGACTAGAAACTGAACTTGTTTTCTCTGGAACACCAGCAAATGTTCTCAGTCACTGAGATATATTCTGTCTATTCAGAATTCCGATTAGTTTTTATCTTTTTCAAGCCAGTAGTGATAACCCACACTAGAATTCACTTTTATGATGTATATCAGTGACAAGTAAACATATAGCTAGCTAATATCATTAGGCTAAGAACAATGAGTTGTTATGGCAAGAAATTTTTCTTCTTTGACAGAGGCATTCAATAAATTAGAAAGTGTATAAAAGCATTTCATTATAAAAACAGGTTCTGTGTAGATGGCATTTTGTCAACAAGCAAGTGTTCTGAGCATGTTTAAAGGGAGAACAAACTATGATATTCATTTGAGCTAAGTAGAATAAATATACCTTCAAATTTTAAGCAAGGAACACCTGTGTGTATGTGTGTGTGTGTGTGTATTAGTTTCTTTTTCGAGTTTCGTGAAAATAAAGGGAGAAAGAATAATTTTAGCTCATCCTGGAAGGACCATCCATCATCATAAGATAATCAAGGCAACAAAGCTTGCAGCAGCTGGTCACATTCCATCTACAATCAGAAAATAGAAGAGGAAGAACACGTGCTGGCTTCATAGCACCCCATCTCCACTCATACAGTCTTTACAGGAAATGGTACCTCAACTTGACAGTGGGTGGATTTACCAATCTCAATTAAAACAATGAAGATAAATTAAAACAGTGAAGATAGTGCTCCTCAGGTATGCCTAAAACACCATCTCTTGAGTGAGTCTTGATTCTGTATAATTGATAACACCTTCACAACTCGATTCCTTGTCAATTTGATGCATAGATACATCACTTTTATGATATACCCTTCCACTCCCTTGTCTTCAAAGACTCATAACCATGTTACAATTAGCATTCAGTATAACTTTAAAAGTCCTCATCTGTTAAAAGTTTCAACATGTTAAAAGCCCAAAGTCTATTACCAAGTTCCAATAAGTAAAATAAAACAAGTTATAAATATTATATATATGTATATATATATCTATATATATATGTTATTACAGAATCAATATTCCTATACCAAAGTAGAAGAATTGATAACAAGAAATAATCACATGAAAATAAAACTAAAGTCCACCATGGCCAACACCAATCCCTTGAGTGCCAGTTCTGGTATTTATGGCTTGTAATCGACTGAGCTTTAAAATTCTTGGGGATCTTCACTTTTCTACTTATGTTACCCTCAGCGTACACAGATTCTATCATCAACTTGCTCCAGTCCATGCCAGAAGCTTTCAGCAGTTCATGTCCAAAGGTCCTGGAACCTCCAATATGCTTGGATTCCCACTGCCTCGCCGTAACAGCTTCACACACTGCTTTTCATTCCCCCCTTACAGGCACTCCTACTTTAATGTACTTTGTGTGTCCTCAACTGCTTTTTGAAAATGTGGAGCAGTATTTTAGGACCTACTTAATCTTATATGTTCCATGGCTGTAAAACCTGCATGACAGGGACAATATTGTCAAGTTCTGATGACAGTCTGAGGTGAAGCCTGGTCCCTAGGATCACTGTTATATCAGTTCTACGTGCTGGCCCTGTTGTAACACCTCTCTAGAGATCTGCCTTGAGCTTAGGCTTTCTTTTTGTTAAATGACAAGATAGAGCCTTGGAGGCTTCATGTCCACAGGACCAGCTTTCTATTTTCTTAGTGCATCATGGGAATTTCTTCCTTGATGGTACTGATCTTTTTTTTTTAACATCTGTTGTCTCAGTACTAACATCAACATTGTTTTATATTAAAATTTCACTTATAATAAATTAGGCCATTATCTTTAGAATCATTTTTACTCAGGTTCCAAGGCTATAGGCAGAATTAAGCTAGATTTCTGGCAAAAGTATTACATGAATGGCCCCAATCTCAATTGTTTTACTGAATACTTTTTACTATAGCCATACCTCTGAAGTATATATTTACCTGAGCATTCTTGTCTACTAAGGTTCCAGTACATTAGTCTATTATACTCTGCTTCCAGCATTCTAGGACGTTTTTAGCCCCAAGTTCCAAACTCTCTTACTTCCCACTAATAAAAGTTACAATGGCTTAAGAATCATATAGATTAATCACAGCAAAGATACAACCTCTAGTATCTGTTTCTGTCTTAGGTAATTTTCTTATTATTGTCAAAAACAACTTAAAGGGGAAAGGGTTTATTGTAGCTTATAATGGGTAGTAGGTTGTTCAACTTTAGTTAGTACAATGAAGACAATCCCGTAGTCAGGCCCAGAAGCCAGTCTCCCCATTTATTCTGAACTCCGCTAAATTGACAGTTGAAACTAACCACCATACTATTATACTGGCTTGTTGCTTTAGAGAATCCTGAATAATGTACATTTCCTCAGATGTCCAGCTTCTAATCTTCCAACTTTAAAAGTAAGATTACAATAAGGCAAGAGAATCAAAGAAAGAACTCTCCAGCTGAGCCCACTCTTCTATTCCTGATTCAAGGAAACCATGGACTTTGTAATGTTTTCAGTTTTGAAAATTTAGATAATATTTTATATTGGAATACTAACTAGTGGCAGGATTTGGCTCTGCAAGTGGACATTTTCTAAACATTTGATCATGGAATTGAGACAAATCATCAGATTTTTGTAGTTTTAAGGAAAGTTTAAGTTGACATCTTAATGGCTCAATGTTCTTAGGTAAGGGTCTAAACAAATGTCAGAGAAGGCTAAACAAACTAAGATCATGTTAGAGAACACTAACATCACTAAGGAAGAAACTAGTGATGTGGTGAGAATTTGTTCAATCCATTGAGTACATTATTATAGAAAAAGGAAATGAGACCTTTCATGTAAGTGCTTAATACATATGATAGTAAACAATACTATAGTAATATGCAATTCATCACTCTGTAAAATGGAACCTGGATCAGATATAAATGATTCAGACAAGGGTTAGTTGTTATTGTTGTTGTTGTTATTGTTTTTCCTTATTTCCTTTTTTCCAAGTTAGTAAAGGATTCGTAAAGCTGCAAAGTCCCTTAGTGTAAAGGTCAAAGGCAGGTGGGTGTTATGAAAATCTTCTAGTCTACGACCGTACCACCCTGAACGTGCCCGATCTCGTCTGATCTCGGAAGGAGCTGGGTGTTATGAAAATCTTCTATAAGACTCGGGAGCTTTGTACAAACAACCTTTGAAACTTTCAGAGAAAATATCCTATCCATAGGAATGCTTCTCAAATCTGTTTAATTAACAGCAAGGTATGTAAGACTCATAAAACTTCAGCCACATTTACATTGAACATTCCTATAGAAGGAATTGTCTTGTAGAGACTGTAGTTGAGGATTGTCTCTAATTATGTTATGGAAAATTTCCAATGAGATTTATAGAAAGCCCACAAAGCTTTTATAGATTTAGGATTTACAGGAAATGCACCATTTGTAAGGGTCTATCATGTGGATTCTTGAATTTGATCAAGTACACAGACAGAGCAAGAGAGAAAGGTAGAGAGAGAGAGACAGACAGAGACAGAGACAGAGACAGAAACAAAGAAACAGAGAGACAGAGAGACAGAGAGAGACAAAGAGAGAATACACAATGGAAATAGACTTTTCTGTCAGGAAAGAGGCTGGGGGCCTATACATAGGGTATCTTTATTACATAAACAAAGAATGACATAGAGTAGTCAGTGCCCAGAGGCAGAGAAAACAGTAGATAATTGAACCAAGCTATCATCAAAAAACTGGCAATATGTGTCTTGCTAGATTTCAGAGTGTTTGGAGACCAGTGTTCTCAGGTACACTTGTCTTGGGCTTCTTATATGAGCCTACATTTTCACAAGTAAGAAAGGCAAAAAGGAAAGCCAGGCCATTGTTTATTTTTGCTATTATTTAGAGCTGTTTTTTACAATGAACAATTTAAAGAGTGAGGCAATCTCTCTGGCTGGGATAAAGAATCAACTTATTTACTACTTTCCTTGCAAGTGATGGGTTTGTTTCTAGCTATAGTGTACACCAATGTGTGAAGTTCCCATTTATGCTATTTTGCATCTCTGATGATACTCTGCATTAGAGTTGTCACATATATACTGATGTGACAAGAACAATACATTGTTGTATTTCTGAACTACGACTACTATGTATTCTGCGAGCATTTGTGGGATAGTCACAGTCTAACAGTAAATAGGCTAGATTCAAATTCCATGCTCAGCGATTAATAACTACTCTAGGATGTCAGCTTTTCTCCTTTGTGAATCTCTTATGGTTCTATTTTCAGACAAAATTTCTAGTCCTCAAGTCTTCACATTGAAAAAGATGATATTCAAAGTTGTACCTAAGGGATTGCGCCTGAAATGCCTCATTCAACCATCTTTGATGATGAGATGCCAGACTTTTGGACAATTTCATAATGAGTAGGACCTGGGGACTGGAGAGCATGGTTAGCTTATATCTGCTTGTGAGAGGGGAAAGAATCTATTGTAGCCAGCGTGGGGACAATGGCATGTTTTAATATCTGAAGGTGACTGTGCCAATATATCAAACTACACTTGAGATTTCAGCAATGAGACCTTGACATTTCTCAGAGTTCTTCATCTAGGTTTTTATCCCATATTTCCCCAGGAGATCCTCGGGTTCTCAGGCTGAGCCCTTGACTATGAAAGGCCATTTATTCTTCCATACCCTTCCCTTACGATTAATACAGTCAGATACAGCCAAACATCCTTAATAGTTTTGTAACCCTTTCTTGCTTTGTATTAATCTAAAGCTTCAATGATCAGACTAATGGGGATATTTCCTCTACTTGGATATGTTTATAGGTAGCCTTTGATGAGCTATGGCATAGTTTAGTAGTAATCAGATATCAGGCATAATATGGTGGGTAGTCCCTTGCTAGAGGGATGGTAATTTAGCCCGTCCTCAAAGCTTTATTACCACTATTTTCTCTAATCCTGACAATTTAGTTTCGAGTCTCTGTGAATCAGAGCTCAAGATTAGTTCACACATATGACATATTTGTTAAGGGAAAAGCCTCTGAAGTCAAGCTGAAGGGGTCAGCAAGAAAGAGTGGGGAAGACTAAGACAATGGATCATAAGGAGATGTTTTGGACTATTGACTATTGCTAAGAGAATCTTACCTGCATGGTGAATCTTACATTTATATGCCCATGGGAGGAATTTTTCCCAATGCAATAATTGGACATTGATGGGGTAGGGTGCCCCTGAAATTCTTGCTCTACTTTGTGATATTCCAGAGAAGAGTGGTCCTCTAATTTCCACATATTCATGCTCTTACCCCCATTTACACTCAAACACAAATAAGCAAACCCCAAAATATAATATCTCTTTTAAAAGAAGTAATCCGAAGAGTAGTTACAGGGGATCTCTTGCAACACTTTTTACTTGCAAAGATCGTATTCAATATACTTAATCTATATCACAATTTCCTAGCTGTTTGAATCTAAAGGACATTTGTCATGTGAGTGAACGTCTATGCACTGGTGATTATGGACATCATCAGAAGAAAACTTTAAGGCATGAAGCCAGCATTTCTCATCCAAACCATTCCCCAACAGCCATACAAGTGACGAGACCTAGCAAATGATTACCTTTTTTCTGCTCCTGAGATTTGAAGTGGAAAAAGTTGTTATGCTACAATAGATAACTAGAGCAGATATATTCAAACACTAGCTACCAATTCTGTTCCTATTATGATTCAGGTATATTGTCACGTATATACAATTCTCCATATAACCTTGTAAGATAAGTATTTATAACTATTTTATGGGTACTTAAATTGAGCCTTGGGGAAGTTAAACAGCTTTTCCAAGGTCACAAGCTTGAAGTTGAAAATGTTAGATTCATAAACAGATGCATTTTTTTAAAAAATATATTTTTCAACATGTCCTGATTCTGTATCCAGAATAGTATTTTTAAAATGGCTCCTGGATTTGGGACATTATTTTTCAGCTCCTTAGAATACTAACCAGGGTATATCAGAGTGAGGCAAGGACTAGACATCTTCCTTCAAGTAGTTACTTCATTCCTCATTTTCATACTATTTAGTATTTCTTAGTATATAAACAGGATCAACTTGGAGAGGCTTCAAGGAAGGACAGAGGTTTGAGACTAATAATACCATCAGTTAGAAGGTAGCAAGCTGCATGGCTCTACAGGAAAATTTAAGATGTGAAAGCATACACACATACTTAGGAAGATTATTGTGAATGTCATGGTTTGCCAATGAAGCAGATCTCCTTTTAATTTGATGGGAAGGAAGGCAGTTGATGTAACTGTGTAGCATTTGCACAGTTGGAAGTAAAGACAGATGACTCAGTTGATGTATTACAGCAGCAGATAAGGCCATCTACCACAAGGAGAACCTGCGGCTTCATCCCAAAGAGTCACATCTTCAAACAAAACTACACTTACACATTTTGATTTCTACACACCAGGATCATAGAATTATATTTTTTCTCTATTACT
>JADRCD010145785.1:0-16994 GCA_019843815.1 Montemys delectorum | reverse complement strand
CGGGGGGATGGAATCACAATGTGAAACTGAACATCACGTTCCGGGGGGATGAGATCACAATCTGAAACTGAACCTTTGGGGAAAAAAAAATTCTACTTTGTCCTTGAAAGCAGATCCATACCTACTGGTTTCTCTTGGTAGCTAATGAGAAAATAATGGGTACTTTTCGTCCTGGTGTGCTTTTCATTTTGGGTTTGGTGTGATCTTGTCTTACAAGGCAATGTCTTACAGTGGTAATCAGGCTAGGTTTTTACTCTTGGATGAGGGAATTAAAAGATGGTATGCCATTTATTACCATGCTCTGATTCACCTTGTTTTTAAACTAAGAATTCAAAATATACACAGAATTCTTAAACCATAACTGAAAAATGAAGAACACACGGCAAATAATAACATAGGGTTCTTGTAAGGCTTATATACATCAGTCATTATCAAAGTCGGCACGTTGTAGGTGTTACACGAGGGAATACTTCTTTCTCCCTGTAGAGTTTCTGAAAAGCCTGAGAAGTCTTCAGTCAAAGTTTAGACAGCTTTCATTGTCATGTCAGTTAAGTAACCGTTCTCCAACTGCTCCGCGTTCTTCCCCAACTAGTAGTACACCACACTTCACAGTTCCATGTTTGGTTTTTAATGAACAAGACTTCTACTAAAAAGAATTAAGTCTTTCAAGGATTGTGCTATAAATGCTAGCAGAGTTAATTCTATACTAAGTGCCAAATCCCATCCCCCTCTCTCTCTTTCTCTTCCTGAATAGCTGGATTCTGTATCCACTTTCTTATGCTTATTCATGATTATCCAAAAAAAAAAAAAAAGGATATAGTAATCATAAAACCAGACATCAACACGAGACAACTTTAGATTAAAATCATTATAATTCACGTGATGTTCAGTTTAAGACAATGCTTTTGTCTAATTCAACATATTTGCTATATGAATACTCTCAATCGATATGCATATAGAGTTATAATGTTGTTTAACTCTGGTGTTCTCTTATTGTTATCAGATCTTTTTCAATTTACAAAGAGAACGGAAATAAAAACTGACCTGAGAAATTGAAGTTAAGAATTTAAGTAAGAAACGCTACTTTTCCTCTATGCCCTATAAAGTGATACTTATAAGCCATGGCAGGTTGTGAAACCATTGTTAAGAAGTGAAAGTTCCAAAATTGTTTATAAATACACAGTGGTGTCACATAGTGTTTTATCCAATTGCAGAATATCAAGACTCCAAGATTCCTTGTAAGATGTACCTATTGATTCAACGAACATTGGGTGGTAGCTCAAGGCTTCCTGAATGGACTTTCTGCATCTGGATGAACAACAGGCTATATTATCATACTTACCAATGCAGATAAAAGTTGCATCGTGAAAAGACAAGGTACTTTTACTGGGCAAGAAAAAGAATTAAAGTTGGGCTTGAGAGCTATGCTTATCTGTGGATATAAAGGTAAGTTTTAGGGTACAGTTAGGAATTACACTTGCCTAATTCTCTTCTAAGATATGTGACTTCACTAGTCCAGGGTAGTTGCTAGGCATCTAGATTTCTCCTCTTGTTGAGCAGGCCCTAAGTTTAATTAGACAGCTGTTAGGTACCAATGAGAGCTGAACATCTCTATTGTATCATCAGTGATATCTTGCTATCCCATTCGTTGTTGTAGTCCAGAAGTTCCACAGTTGCACTGGGCCATTATTTTCTTTCCTCTCTTGGAAGCCTATATAGTACTTTTCTGTATTCTGACAGCTAAACCACATGAAGGAAGATTTTAGATTTCACCAGCTTGGATTTTGAGGGTTCTGAAGTTTGTGGAGTCCTACAGGACTCTCCTTCAACCTCTGAGAGGCAACTAAGGACAGAAGCAATAGCCTATATTGTTTATGGAGGGATTTTTTTTGGATTATGCTGACCCTAATTTGAGAAATTTCAATAAAAATCATCTTGAAAAATAAAGAAAAATAACTAAATAAAAAAGAAATAGTCACATTCCTTGTTCTTTTTTCTTAATATTATCAACATAAAAGTGCACATTCCAGTCTGAATTACATAAAAAATGTATAACAATTAAAAAAAAAAACCTTGTTAATTAAGAAAAACAATTTGTCACAAAAGCATCAAACATAGTAAAACCAGAATTTAGTATGTTAACACATACTACTGTCTCTCCCTCTAGAATCTTAAATGGAAACTTCAGGGGCAAAAAATTAATATCACATGAGCTAACATCATAGCTGGTGGTTGTACAAATAAGCAGAGCAAATAATGCCAAGTTGTGCTGGCCATGGAGATAACGGCACACCTGCTGCTTAACTCTATGCAGTGAGGCACTGTGCATCTGGGGCTGTCTATAGGGTTCCTCCAATTTGTTAAGGGATCACTCAAGAATAGTCTATGGCTAGAGGAAAGATTTCCTTGGGAAAGGAGCTTGGATTGCTTGTTCCATTGTTTTTCTCACAGTAGTGAGGGCAAAGAGAGATGGGGCAGGCAAGGGATTCTTCCACATCTCTGTCAGAAATTGAAAGAGACAAACTCATTCCATGAGATTCTCTAATTTCGTCAAAATTATATCTGCTGTCAAGTCAGCTCCCAGCACATTGAAGGCAGAGTGAAAGTGACAGGATAGATGAATGTGCTGGTCGTACTCCCATTTCCCAAGCAAATGTGGGAAGTGAATAGAATAATGAGGACCAAAAGAGTAAACGTGGTCACCCCACAGGCAAAGCAAATGGACCACTGAGATTGATGAACAAGGTTACTAACCAGGAGTCTCAGAGTGTATGACCTGGCCCAGCAGCAAACAGGCTTGCAATTCTATTCCTGGCTCAAGTTCATTGCTGACATTTAAGCTGGACAATAACTTTTTTCAGCAACTCGGGCTGTCATTTACAGTGAAATGTACCTGGTGAAATGATTCATTTAGAGTTTCCAGAGCTCCAAATTGCCACTTCAAACAGGACATATGGATTAGCCAAATCCCACTGTAAGTACTACAGATGCAGAGAGACATGGCCCAAATCCCCTGAAGACTGAGTGAATTTGGATTCCTGGCCATCTCCTTTTCTCAAATTCAGTTTTCACCTTTGTTTCCTAACTTTGGCAGACAAGTAGGTCTCAAATGGCTTCACTGAAAGGGGAAAACACAGATCTGTCTGTTTTTTCATCTCTAACACCTAACAGGCTTACAGAGATACCGAGGTGCCTCAAATACTTTTTGGGGAAATATATACGTAAGTGATGTTAATTTTAGAAAATTATTTTCATTTCTACTTATCTGTTATGGTTATCTTTAGAGATATGTTTCATAAAAGCATTTGCTTTCATTTCATGGGCATATGAATTGATGTTTTGCCTACATCTGTCTGTATATCAAGTGCATGACGTGCCTAAAGAGGCCAAAAGAAGAATTCAGAGTCTGTCAAACTAGAGTTTTGAGATGGTTGTGAGTCACCATGTGAGAGCTGGATCTAAACACAGGTACTGTGCAAGAACAACAAAAGCTCTTAACTTCTATACCATCATACTAGGGTCTAAACCAGTTTTGATCCAGTTATTCTGACAAGTTCCAATTCCAATTTGTTTCTAGCACTGGTCAAATGGGCTTATATATAATATACCCTTTCTGGACATGTAGCTTTACTCAGTTTCTGTGGCTGTATCATCAATTTCTGTATAGCAAATATGTGTCCCTGTTCTCAATAATGATGCAAATCCCGTAATTAAGCCTTCTGTCTTGCTTTCTTGCATGTACACTATAAAGACTTCTACCAGCCCTAGTAAAATCCCTTCATCAACCATGACACTTTATTCTTCCCGGTTTCTTTGGATCCAATCAGGTCCTTTATGTTTTGTTTTCTTAGGTGTATACCAGACCCATTCTTTTCTGTCAACAAAGTGAATGCAAAGTTTCAGCTGCAGCCACAGACCTGAGTTACCTCTAATAAATTCTAGCAGCTCTGTAATTCTGTGCATTGAAATGACACCAGGTGTATCTTAAAACTGACAGACAAACAAGACAAGAGGATATTTAGAGTCACATAGCACTGTTCTTACTCTCCAGGCAATTCACAGCCAAAATACTGTTCTCTTGTCTTATTTTGATCAATTTTGGAATTAAAATAGAATGGCATCATTTCCTCTAGTCTCTTTTGTCCTTCCCTCCTCTCTTGAGTTCCCTGAATCTTCTCAAAGCTATGGCCTCTTTTTCCCTGTTATTGCACACAAAACTATAAACACAACCTGGTAAGACTATTCAGTGTTACTTGCATGTATTGGATTTCAAGGCTGGCTACTTGGTGTTGAGTAACCAATTGGGCTAATCATTATGGAAGACTATCTCCTTCTCTCAGCATTCCTAGTTGCCTGTAGGTTCCCCTGGGTGTCGCCTCATGAGAATGCCCCTTCTACATTAGCTTGTCTATTGATATTGGTCTTCTTCAGGTCTTATTAAGGCAGTCAGGTTAGGGGAGTACCATGGCTGAAGCTTCTCTGTCATTTCCAGGAGTCGTTTTTATTTTTTTGTTTGTTTGTTTATTTGTTTTTTTTGTTGTTGTTTTGAGAAAAGGTTTCAGTTATATATTCCAATTTCTCTCTGAACTCAGTTATGTATCCCAGTTTGTCTCTGAATGTACTATGTAATCTGGACTAGTCTCGGACTTGCAGAGATCCTTCTCTCTCAGCCTGGCATGTATGAAATTAAAAGTATAGACCAACACACCCAGCCAAATTATTGTATAACAACTGTATTCAAAACAAAGTAAGAATGATGAAGGATGATGTAGAATCCATTTGTTGTATTTACAAATACATAGCCTGATGTTGAAAATATTTAAAAATAAAAATAAATGTATATGAATTTTAGTTTTTAAGAGAGGTTATAAAGACCATTTAGTATTATAGAATGGTATACTTCATTAGATTTTTATTGATTAAGGATCTCAAATTTAGTGAAGGTACAGGTTTCATTGTAGATTTTATGTTTAGTAGTTTTGTAAGTCATTCCTTTGAAAATGAGAAGAAAATGTCAGTTTACAATTTAACTACAAATACATAAATATTCTTAATATAAGTTTTTCTATGTTAATGGACAAATATCATTCTGCAAATCTTCTCAATTAAGCTATTAATTATTGAAATCATTAAAATATTTTACCCATTCATTTTTATTTATGCAAGTCATATCAATTTCTTTAAAGTAGTTTTACTAATGCATTAAAATGATATTTGGGTTTTAAAAAATAAACCTATAATTTCTTCATTTGTGTTGCTAATATAATGTTTAAATTGAAAAGCTATCATGACTCAAAATGATTCTTTAAAAATGAATCCATATTATTTGGTCATCTACACTGTATGAGAAGACCCTCTTAGCACCTACTACAGAGTGGGGAAACCAACACAACATCACACAAGACACCATCACTACTCAGAAACTATCTATTATGTGTGTGTGTGAGTCTTGGCCTGGATGTTGCACCAATGATCGTAATATATGATGCTGACTTGACTCCAAACGCTTTTGATAAAAAGCTTTTTGATCCAAACTTCCCATGCTACCCTGAAACACAATGCAGTAAAGCATGCTAGGAAACAAATGTTGAATAAAATGTTAACCACTTAAAAGCCAGTTAGAGACAACTCTCTTCGTGGGAGTGTTCCATCAGACAGCAGAATTCAGCCTCGTGATACATAGAGGGTGCTGACTTTCCCAGAGGTCATAGAACATGGGGACAACAGTCACTGAGAGAAGAGGGAAACTTTCCTTACCTCCTCTAAAAGATAAAAGAGATCTGCACAGGATTGACAGGGATGGTAGCTGATTAAACGAGGTGGAAGAATAAGTTTCAAATATGTAAATTTTATTTGCAGGTGGAGGAGGACAATTGGACTCTCTACTTAAAGCACACTTCTACAGAATGCAGAACCTTCTCCCGTGCATTGTTTACTATTCAGAGCAGCACTGGAGGCATCACACACTACTTACCTTTATATGTCACTCATGTTTTTAGGGTATTTGACTTTATAGGAAAAGGACCCAATTTGAAGCCTTGAGGCACAACCTTTCTCCTATGCATTTTACAGTGCAGATATAATGATCTGAGGCTCTGTGGGATACAAGAGCCAGTGAGGCATTGGTGGAAGTTTAGGCGGAAACTGGAAGTCAGTGGTTGGCCCCCAAATGGGATTCTAGTGAGGCTTTCACTTGTGCACTGGCCCTGATAACTCACATTAAATAACAAGGAGCTATTTAGTTTCTGAATGGAACTGGGAAGCATCATTTCAAAGCAATCTTCTCTCTTTGCATCAAGAATATTGTCTAAGAAATGTTAAATGCAACCAATTTAGTCATCTACACAACTTGCAAGGACATCTTTGCCCATAGCAAAAACACAGAATCAAATGACACTGGCACCTAAGCCTTTTTAAAATGTTACTAAGATCAATGTCCATCTTTTAGTCTATGAAACAGATCCTCTTCAATGTCTACAATGTTTTGCTGAAACACATGTGTGGTCTTTATTATACATGGGAAGCTTTTCTTCTATTTAGTGGCTTTGTAACCCTTGTTACCATATAATCCTTGAAGTGTCACATATTCTTTAATGCCTTCCTTAATCTTTTTCTACCCCATATCCATCCCTTCTTAAAAGGCAGAACTCACTTCCTTTTCTTTGTTCCTATGAAACAATGGACAGTGACTACAACCAGATAAAGAAAATACTCTTTAGTAAACTGTTTAGCCTCTGGATGCAAATATGTATAAATTCATTCAGCCACTCTAGTTGTGTTCTGTGAGGACACAAAGGCTCCAAGGCAGTTTCTTTATACCAAGCTTTATAATTTTTGCAGGGAGATAAAGGAAATGGCTGACATAAGAAGCTCTGTCAAGCTCAGAGCAGCAAGGTAGATACAGATTGAGTTAATGCAGTCCAGGGTACTAGACATTGCTTTAGGGAGGTTGGGCAAATCATTTCTTAATAAGCCTTGCTTATTGTGCTTGAGACTGCAGGATAAGATGGAGGAGATACAATCATGGAAGGCTTTGGGAAAATTGGTATTCCAGTAGGAAGAGACATCAAGTGCAGAGGACACAGAGAGAGAGAGTGCTAGAAAAGATCTACATGAACATTTCAGATAGCAAATAGACAAACATATGTATGCATGTATGTAAGTATGCGTGGATATGTATGTATGCAGGAGACAGATAGCAAGGAGAGAGTAAAATGCAGTCCATAGTATAAGGGAAAGGTGAGTTTCCTCAGCAACCAACTGAAAAGGCCAAACTATGAAGAGAGAGTTTACCTATAGCAGAGCTAAGACGCAAGGATTAGTCCATCCATTGCTCTCTACCATTCAAGAGCTTATGTTCCAAAGACAGGCAAAGATCTCAGGGCCACTTAGCTTACCACCATACTTTCTTTTTGTTTTTTTTTTTTTATTTTGTTTTTGTTTGTTTTTTTCTAGACAGGTTTTCTCTATGTAGCCCTGGCTGTCCTGTTACTCAGTCTGTAGACCAGGCTGGCCTCGAACTCAGAAATCTGTCTGCCTCTGCCTCCCAAGTGCTAGGATTAAAGGTATGCACCACCACCCTCCGGAGCATCATAATTTCTTACATACAATGTGTATACCTAACAGCCTATTAACATATAGCTTATTAATAATTGATCTCTTGGCATTGAAAGATTATTCTGGCTAGATCATACTTTCATCTAAAATTACATGTATGGCTGGGTTTTAATTCAAGATTTATATCTGTCAGAAAAGCCAAATACCTGATACAATCCTGTTGAGAAAATGCTAAAAAACGGAGAGGTGAATAGTACAGTGTCTCATGTAATCTCCAAGTTTCAATCTTAGTACTTGTGCTGCCAGCACACGGTAGCCAAGCCCTCTATGATCTGCAAAAATAACATTTCCCATATAACACCATGATGAAGCAATATGTTAAGAGCTAGAATTATAACTTGACAAAGGCAAGCTGTGTGATGTAGGAGCAATCACAGTTAGGCCCTGAATAGAGGGCATGATTGATACTGCATGCTATGATCAGTGGAACTGATATTCACCCTGGCACACAAGGCCTTTACTGAAATATAAAGGAGTTCCAACTCACAAACAAGAACGTATGTATCTGTGCTTTACTTAAAATTAAATAAATGTCTGATAGTATCTGTGAAGAAATATAGCACACCTTCACTCTGTCTTTCCCAGATTTCCATGCTAATATTTTTGTAATATTAATAAGAAAAAAAATACTTTTAAATATCTTGCTGCTTGCTGATGGTATCTGGCTGCTCTGAATCCATTGATAAACCCTTTCCTCAGTTTGGTGTGGGGTTCAATTGATTTCCTTCTGTTGCATGGTATTATAAGTAGAAGCGCTTTTCTATCTGTGAAGTGCAGGGCCTGGCATGTGACTGAATCCCAGAGCCACATGTAATGTGTGAATTAAATCAGATCATTTCTCGTATGAGTATAGTGAGCCACTATTGACTTGAAAGGTTTCATACTTAGCTGAATGATGTTTTTAAAAGGCAACAAAAATGATCAAGTTGAGAATTAAACTAACAGCCAAAGAAACAATGATTTTCAAACACACACACACACACACACACACACACACACAAAAACCCAGGCAAAGATAAGTACATCTAAAACTTGATTGGAACTCCCAGGCAATGCCAAGAAATTTATTATTTAATGTAAAGGCTGAACTCAATGCCAAACAATTTCTTGATTGAGGATTACAAATTCAGTAACACATTTTTCTTTTGAAAACTATTTTAATGACATTTTATCTCCATAGACTCAAACCATCTCATACTTTGCTATTCTTACCAATCAGGTTCTATTGGGCTTAAAAGCATTCATCACACACACACACACAGACACACACACACACACACACACACACACACAGACACACACTCAAACACCACACAAACATAAATACACACACACACATATACACACACACAGACACACACATATATATACACACATACACACACATATACACACACACAGACACACACACATATACACACATACACACACACACACAGAAAGAGATGAGAGAGATGAGTCAGTCAACCACTCAATGTACATTTGCAGAAAATCATATCACCCATAATAGGTAAAAAGCCCAAAAGTATTGACTTACAAACTGAAAGGAAATCTGAGATTCATTTATAATTTCATTTCATGAACATAGAATCATAAGATGATTATTATTCATAAGAGCATGTACTTTAGGCTCCATGGAACTAAATGAAATTGTGAGATCTTAAGTATAATCATAACATCATTGCATTTAATTCACAAGTCTACAGCATTTGTCTGCATGTGGCTGATCTTGGAGCTCTTTAAAATGCGGGAATAATCAAGCTAAATTATTTCCACTTAGTAGTGGATCATTACCCCTGCTTTACTATTTGCTACTGACTCATAATCAAGGTTTCGAACTAATCAATAATTGTGTTTTTTTCTGACTGAGTTAATTTGTATTTCTATGTTTCAGTTGAATCTTTTATTTATTTTCGTATAAGTTTTCATTCCTTGAGAATAGCAGACGGGTTTTGTGAGTGAGAGCAGCTTTTTGGAAACAAAGGAAAACATAAATTGTTTGAAGTTTGTTTTCCAATAAAACATTCAAAAGTAACTAAATTTGTTTGAACTCGGAGTAAAGTAATTTATATTAAAACCAAAAAGCTTTTCAAACATATGTAAGCATGAATAGGTCAATTACTAAGTCATCCTAGGGATGAAAATCATTTTTATAATAATAATTAGAAGAAAAGACGCATAGATCTTTCAATAAAAATTCTGATAAAGTATTTTGGAGCAAACTTGATAGTGTTTCCCTGTAGTCTATCCACCCTACTCCAAAATTATTATTTCATTTGATAATATTGATAATTATTTCATTTGATAATAAGTTCACATGCAAAATAATGTTTTTTTATCATGACATTTTACATGTCATCCAATTTTTCCTCATTTCTTCACCTCCCTTCTATCCTTCCTTCTGCAGACAATCTGTCCTTCTGTAACCAAATGTTGTATTAACCTCGTTTAGTCACATGATGGCTCGTGACAGGAATATGAGTTGGGGGAGCAGTGAGAAGTGAGTTCATAAGTGTGCATATAACATAGTGAATATTTGCACAACCTGAAGTAGATGATGCAATTTTATAGAGCCACTGTTGTCTATATAGTATATCGTTGCCCCACATGTCACTGTTAAATATGCAAATGTAGATTTTCTTATGGTGATGTGGATAATAAGATGGATGATACCTATTCTTCTCAGATCTAGTTATCTAAAGCTAACGGTCTCGGCACCTGACTGCCCGAGGTAATCAAGCATGTACTACAGAGGGCTCAGAAAGTCATGCCAATTGCCTTCCCAATTTAACCACTCATGTAATGTAGGTACATTAATGAGTTGTTTCTACGAAAATGCTATCTCCTAGCCCTGTAACGGACAGACTGGTTACGTGGAAGCAGACACTGTAATTAGAACATCTTATCACTACAAAGCAAAGCAAGAGAAATTGGAGTGAAGTTAATGGCGTGTACACCCATGGCCTGTTCCTAAAAGAAGCTTTGACTAGAAATAAGTTGCGCATCTATTAACTGTAAGACAGGCAAAGAGACAACAGACTTAATGATCCTTTACTACCTCAAAAGATACAAACTTAGGCTGTCTAAGGAAGAAATACAGGTGGCAGCCTCAAAGATGGTGTACAATAAGCCCAGACAATTAACATTTCTGATCAGTCCTATCTGATCAGGACCTACCGGCCATATTAGAATATAAAGGGTGCAGCAAGACTGGTGGTGATAAGAAGATTGTTATGTCCTGAGTTGTCCTGTCCTACTATGAAGGAAGCTATCCGCCACATAACAAGATGTGCTCCGTAAGGTCCATATAGTGAGAAAATGATGGCAGGAGCCAAACATCTAGGTACTTAGAGGCTGTTGACAATCAACTCTGCGCTATGATGCACATTGACCTAGTCTAGCTTGCAGCTGTGACTGGGACTCCAATGGATGTCTTGATGACAGCTGCATTGAGAGGCTGAGCTGCCAGCACCTAGATAAATCACCCAAGTTCTCAGACTCGCAAAGGCTGGAAAACAGTACACATTTGTTACTTTAAGCCACTGCTTTTTGAAGTAGTTTTTAACATGATTGCAAGGGAGGTGCTGGGCAGTTGCTTGGAGTCAGTACAGGACACAGTCTGTATTGCATGAGGTATCAAAGAACTAAAGAACTATTGTACATAAAAAGCACTGTAACAATGATCTTTCCCCATCATGGAAATGAAATCTTCAAAATCTTTTCCTTGGTTATTGGAAAATATAAATGATACTTTAGCAACATGGCATGATCAATAGCTTGTGTACAGTTCACATGTGAAGAGGTTGAGATCACAAAGCATTCTTTAAAAACAGATAATGGGTGTCTATGAGCTGTATGATATTTGGAGCTAATTATTGTTTCCGCATCATAAAGTTATAAAGATAAAATCTGTAAGAAGTAGGTATTTGAAAAAAAAAATCTGTCTTCTAATTGTTTTAGGTTAACCTCAAAATCTTTAAACCCCAGAGATCAAGTTGACAGGCATCTCTTTAAATAAGCCTCTAAAACAGCCATTTCAATTACAAAATCTGTCAAAATTCCAGGATCTAGGTCATATAACTAGTCACATGTAATTATGGTTTAATTTGAAACAATTCTCCCATGTTTTGTTAAAAAAAAATGGTGCTTAACCCCACCCTAAGTAAGAAAAGACAAAGAATTACCAAAAATTTCAGGTTAGCAGACCTTTCCCATACAGTCTTTCATCCTTAAAATATCTCTCAACAATCTAAAATGCTTTAATAAAATATTGCAAGAGCAAAAAAATAATTATGGGCAGAAATCTTTTAAATCTAGTGGGAAAATGAGTTATCCTTGACATCTGCACAAAGAAATAAAAGGTAAAGAGAAATGTGGTAAAATTAGTACCTTTTTTTTTTTAACTACATCATGCTAGAAAGAATGCCCTTTACAATTCAGAGGATTTCAGAAGGATTCTGCCTCTTCCCCTAGTTATCCCGGGTAAATAGTGTAATGGATTTGTACTTATAGAAGAGAACTAGTTTTTGAGGAAAATTACAACATTGTTGTTGAATGTAGGATATCACCATGAAACTTCTCAATTTTGAAAACTGAAGAATAATTTATATATGTGTGTGTTAATAAAACATAACAGATGAAACTAAAATCATATATCTGTCAAAATAATAACTTATTACTTTGTAACATATATGTAAGGAAGTCCAATTATATTTTACTGATTTTATCAAGGAAGCTAAAGTTAGAGAGAGAGAGAGAGAGAGAGAGAGAGAGAAATCAAGATAATAAGAAATCAGATAATTTTGTGAATGTTAAACTTGAGTAAAATTTGCCCTGAGATTCCATTTTATCTTTCCTAGTATTCCATAGTATTCTTTCCTCTAAAGCCACATGTGTCTAGTGTGAGTGACCTACCCATTGCACTATGTAAAGAGCAATTGCCCTCTGTCCCAAAGGTGATATTTGGAACCCCTTCTCCCCCTTGCTCCTCATTGCTCCTCATTCCTGGCAGCCCCTGCCCTCTGGCCATACCAGCCCTCTGCCCTTCAGCCAACAGAGAGAGCATCTGTGTCCCTTGCTCACATGGTCATCATTAACACTGAAAGAGGACAGAGAGAAGCAAGGCTTCCCGAAATCAATGTGACAGCCTCAAGATTTGCTTATAAAAATGCTGCCATTTTAAACTTAGGCGAGTTCAGTGATCAGACAGAGATATGAATAGTGTCATTTTCTAAGGCCACATAATGAATAGAAGAGAGAATTGGACAATGAGTATGGCAAGCCAAATGAGAAAATTGAAGGCTGAGAAATCCTGATTAGACACATTCTGGAGAACTTACTGAATACATAAGAAGACATTTAGGGTTTCATATTTTGCTGGGTTAAAAAGAAGAAAAACTATTTTTAAGACTTTATCAAATGTACCTAAACAGTGATAATTCTTGATATTAAAATTTATTAATATTGAAAAGACATGTTTTGTTCATGCTTCCCAAATGTGTTTGAGGTTAATTTAGACTTAGTACATTCATCACATGTTCTATTTACTTAAGTGTCTGTAAATAAGGCTCATTTTAATTTGAGTTGCTAACATGCTTAGACATGTTCCCAAGTACAGAGGTAAGTTCTCTCTGATAAGGAAAAAAGAGTCACTCTGAAACAGAGCCTCAAAACAACACTTAATACTAATCTTATTTTTCACTAAATGTACCTCAGAGACAGTCTACAAACTCAATTTTGTTACCCGTGTTCAAGTGGAAATCAAATATTACGGATACAATGGAAGAACTCAGCTATCTCCAAAGTAATAATTTTGCAATAAGGTGCACACACGGGGAGGCTTTGAGTGTTTTTGAAGTACTTATTTTTTATAACAGCAAAGTAATTATACCTGCAGTTATAAAAGAATCCATTTCTGCTTAACCAAACTGTACCAGATTTGAATAGTACTGACTCTAATGCTGTGGGCGTCTGCTTCTTATGGATGCACATCCACCTGAGGCCCCAATGTAAAGCGTTGTGCTTTCCTCATTAGCAACATTAAATTTATGCTTTGAAAAACAGAATTCTAAGAACCACAGTTCAGAATAATGTGACAAGTTTTATTTAAATGGCAAAGACATAGAGGAAACCAGCAGCCTTGTAGCCCAGTCTACAGCTCTTGTTTGAGGAAACTCTGCAGTTTGGAAAGTTAAGAAATTCATCAGAATTCCGGCACTTCCTAAGATAGGCAGATTCTGGAATATTTCCCCTAATACTACTTGTGGATTCATGCAACTTTAGAATATTAAAAGGAAAATTAATGCACAAGCAAATCAGGACAAAAACCAAAACGAGTTCCAGAGAAACATTTGCAACACCTGGCAGCATCATTAGTCATTGGTGAAATATAAAATAAAACCATAATGAGATAGATTTTACTTTAGGGCTACTAAATGCACATAATTAAACACAGAGCATACTAACAAAGGTTGACAAGAATGATGGAGTGTTGGAAATCTCACCCACAGCTGGTAAGGATCAAAATGTCATGGCAGCTTTGAAGAAAACAGTGTTGAACAGAGTCATAGTCTGACCTTGTATTCGTTAGGGATATGGGCTTCAGAAAGAAGTAGGAACAGGCAGAAAGGGGCTCTCAACAAGACTAAAGAAAGGGAAGAGACATCATGACAATAAGTCTGGAATCTGAAGTATAAGAAAGTTCAGTGGGTTCACCTGGGGAAGCTGGTAGCAAAGCTTATACCATTAAAAAAAAACATTTTTGGAATAGTAGCAGTAATATGCTTTAATGTATCTATTGAAGAGATAGCAATTAAGCCCTTCAATAATCCAGATAATACATGGCTTAAGTGTCTGCTGCATATCTAGCTAGGAGTGTGTATGTGTGTGTGTGTGTGTGTGTGTGTGTGTGTGTGTGTATGTATGTATGTATGTGACAAGTTTATTCTGGAACTATTCAATGGATCAGAGCTGTTTTTATTCTCCGCCAACAATTGGAAGCCAATAAACTGTGTTAAATGTGAATTGGCTAAGATTCAGGAAAACTGAAATGATCCGCTGGTAAGAAGTGTAAGCTGGGCTATGGAGTGACTCAGTAACTAAAGTGCTAGCTATGCAAAGAAGAAGACCTTGGGTTTGAGCTTCAGTAAACAGTGAGAGTCTGGGAAAGGCTCTTGGAATCCTCCTAGCACCAAGGGAGATGCCTGGGGCTTGATGGGTTGTCATTTTAGTAAAATTAGCCCAAGCTGAAGGCCAGTGAGAGACACTGTAAAATTTAAAATATTTTAGGTCAACCTATGGCCTCAGCACTCTAAGTGTACGTACGCATGGGTACTTGCACTTACATGCATAACACATGCAAATATGCATGTGCATATGTATATGTATGTGTGCAAATACACACACACACACACACACAGAGAGACAGAGACAGAGAAACACAGACACACACACACACACACACACACACACACACACAGAGGGCGGCATAGGGTAATAAAGTTTTTTCCAGATTCCACACATATCATCTTTTTTTTGCAAAAGACAAGCCTGTGACATCAAACATTACCTATCAGTTTTTGATAATCATGAGTCAATAATTCTGTTATCTAGTATAGATAGATATTCAATCCACAGAACACTTGTACCACTGAAGCTCATCTCAGTCATTATTTACAATATAGGGAATTCCACATTTCCCTGCAAATTTCTCACAGGCTGTCACTCCTGTTAGTATCCTGAGCCAGAAATCTTAGCTCTAATGAGGCTGAGGATGTAGGTTCTCATTAAAAAGCATGTGAGAAGAAATACTGTTTTCCATAGACTGCATCCTTAAAGTCATCCAGTCACTCAGGAGAGGAAGCATGCTTTATTTAGATCAACCCATGTCATAAAAAGTACAGGGCTGCTTGCACTGATTATCCCTGAACACATATCAGGCAATATGGAAGAAAATAACACACACCCAAGGAGCACTTGCTGAGTGTGCACATGGGCAATCTTGAATAAAAATTGTTAATAAGAATGTTTCCTCGTAGAGGCCCTTGGCCCTGTGAAGGTTCTATGCCCCAATAAAGATTGTTTCTTCATAATAAATATTACAGGAGAGCTTTCCAGGATTTTCTTGGAAACTCACTGCCACTTTGTGAGGGCATGAAATATTTCCTCTTGGGTTATCTGACTTCATAACATACTGCTCTGCCAATTTTTGGTTGTTGTTTTGAAATTATAATTGTATTCATTGAGAAGTGAAAAAATCATGGAACTAAAAAAAGCTTCTGATACTACCTTTGTTATACTGAGAGGTAGATGGTCTTTTGCCTGATCTCACAGGCTCATAGCAGCTTTTGCAAATTCAGAAAAGAAAAGAAGGTACCATTGATTCCATCTAAGAGGTAGTTGCATATGACAGTTAATCACAACTAACCTACAAGCAGAGGGCCTTTGGTGTGGATGACCATGTATTTGAGACTGATGCATGCTCATTTTGAATATCACTTATAAAATGACTTCATTGATAAAACAATCCTATGAGAGAATACCACAAAGCAGTTTGATTGCCAGACAAAAATCTCTAGAAAGTTTCTTCTGCTAAAAGACTTTGTGATTCTCAAACACAAGACAGATGGCCAGGGAAGCAGATAGATTAACTGAAGCTCACCCCTTGCTCTCTACCAACTCAGATTCCTCAGTCTCATCTCCAGCTTTGTAGTAGACCATCTGCTGAGCCCCACTACTTCCTTTCTGGCCCCATCTCCCCTAGATGATATATAGCTCTTTCTCTGCAATCATCCCTCAGTACTCATTCTGTTATCTCAGTCTTCCAGCAGGCTCTAGCTAGAAAGCCTCCATCCAAGCCAGCCCGAGAAGTAAGTAGACCACCAAAGCTGGGATGCATGCTTTTGATTCTCACTTTCCTTTTCTACTCCAAATAGAATTGCCCACTCTCATCTATAGTTCTGTAGCATCTCTTCACTCTCTGATCCCATTCTCAGTGGACTTAGCAGATCCTGATGAAACATCTTGATTTCCTTTCTCCTGTGGAATATCTCATCTACCACTCTACCTGTTCATCAGCACTCCTAAACATCAGCTCCTAATACCTCATGCATCTTACGTGGAAGCCCCAGTTGCCACATATAGAAAGATGTTAGAAGCATTTTCTACCAGACAACACACAGCTCATAGTCTCTTAAGAACAAGATAAAGCAACAATGTAGAGAACTTTCAATCCAGCAACATAGCTGCTCTGGCAAAGGATCATACACAAAGATCTAGGTTTTTGTGATCCAGCTGAAATGTAGACATGCCACATACCTTTTATCAAAACAATGTAGGTAAATTTAGTTTTTAGAAGGAATCAGCAATGTTTAAAATTG
>JADRCD010145784.1:0-22135 GCA_019843815.1 Montemys delectorum | reverse complement strand
AAAAAAATTATTTGTTCTATTTTTATCTCTATAAAGTAGCATAGTGACTGCATTACCAGAATGCATTTTAAACCAACAGAAAAGCATATTATATAAACCTTAGTGGATCTGTTTTTATTAACTAATTCTACCTATTATTAGTCTTCATATTAGTATGCCTCCATCCTTCTTTCAATATTGGTATAATTCTATGCCAGACTCCTTCAGAACTTAGGATTTTTAGGTTAGGTTTGACAATAAGCTCAGCACGGCAATATATTCAGGCATACATTATATTATATAGCAGGACTTTGCAACACTAATGAGGAGGCATGGCTCTTATCTCTAGGATGGAAAAGACTGAGTAGAAGAGCTAACATGAGTGGTAAACATAGTCCTCAAAATTTCTGCCATTTGTTGATTTGCAGTGCATGCTATATACTTCTGCTCCTAGCTTCTTTTCTTATTCCAACCAAAAGTAACACTGGGATGGAATGATTTATTTCAGTTTACTGGCCACAGCTCATTATTTTGGGAAGTCAGGGTGGGGACTCAAGCAGGAACATGAAGCAGAAAGCTCAGAGGAACTTTAATTGTTGGCTTGCTCACAGACCCAGGGTTAGATTTTTAAAAATAATACAGCCCAGAACCACCTGAGCATGGGATGGTGCTATTTGTAGGGGGAGGACCTCCTACCTTAATAACCAAGATACTCACTGACTCATCCTCAGACCAATCTGATCTGGACAATCCCCAAACTGAGACTCCCTTCTTAGGTAAGGTAACAGTTAAAGCTAACCAGAACATGTCCCATGCATTGTTTCAATTATTCATAACAATGGGTTATTAAAGTGGAATATGCATTTACTGGCGTTAATGTAGATGAGGGAGATGACTTCATCAATGCTACCCTGGCTATTTGTTTAGTGTATGGCAAGATCACAAGTCAGAAGAGGTTGGTCAGACCAAAGGCTTACTTCTTATCTAACAATCTGCCTTAGCTAGCTGCCATAATTACATCATAGTCCCCCATCTACTCACAGTGGTTGGTATTAAACTATTGATCACTGGCCTTTGAAGGTCATCTTGAAGGGAGGAAGGCCCCTTATGTTCACAGCTATCTTTCTTGTCATCTGTTAGGAGTAAAACCTGAGAATAACATTTACTATTTCCTATATGTACCATGTGCACAAGGGCTATGGGGAGAAAGAGTGATACTTTGTGTATTGGAAAATTAAAGGTATCCACAAAACTAGATAGTCTGACACAGTTTCTTCTTTTGGGGAGTGGGGGAGTGAGGCAAAGTATTACTGTGCTGCTTGAATGGCTTGGGAATTGTAATCCTTCTGCCTCAGCTTCCTAACTACTTGGATTACAAGTGTGTATTACTATACCTAATTCTGTTGTAAATAGATAGACAGACAGACAGACAGACAGACAGATAGAAAATTACAACCTAGCTTGGGAAAATTAAGACCAACTTGTGCCCACAACTACATATTCACAGTTAACAGCTGAATAGCCATATATTTGTATTCAAAAGCCTCAAGGTTCTTGTCTTTCAAATAGAAGGAATATCAGACCAGCTTTAGCATATTAATGTAAAGATTGGGTTAAATATTTAAAAGTAACAATAAAAACCATGAAATCAGCTTTTGCTCTGTTTCAGAGATCAGCAAGCTGCATGATAAATATAATTTTACTGTAACATAGCTATAGAAATACCTATTCATTATTTATTGCCTATGGCTATTCTCTCTATATAATCACTGAATTGAGCAACTGTAGCAGAGACAGGATAGATCTACAAATCCAAAGTATTTACTATTTCTTTATAAAGTAATGGTCAGACTCAGTGATATAAATTCAGATTTCATCAACCAGTTTCCAGAAAGGCTGAAGTTTTCTATAGGCAATAACAAGAACAGAACAGGACTACATCTTTTGAGGAACGTTCATCTGACTTATTGGACTTTGCTCAGTTTGTTCAAGAGATCAGTAGCAGAAGTCCAAACATTTGACTTTATTGCATCATAGACCCTATTGGCTCTGTGGTCTTACAGCAAAACAAGTGTACTTTGGGGGCAGATGAACACCAAACCAGGTCCATTTTTTCTGAAAAGTGACTTGGAGCTGCTCACTACCTTGAGTTTTGTTTTGTTACCTGGAAGCAGAAGAAATGAAACCTATGGTGTTGCTATGGACATTAAAGACATCTGACTGGTGATTGTCATCATTGGGCATATTCTCCTTCCTTGTGTTGGATGAATATTTTGGGAGGTTCCATGAAAACATTTGGCCCTTAGGAAAGACTTTAGGTAGTGAGAAACACATGACTGGAGAGGAGAAGAGATGGAAGATGAATTCCAGGCAGTCAAGTAGAAAGGACCTTGGGAAGGTTGAATTGAACGCAAGTCTTCAGTAAGTACAGTAGTCGGTACAGGCTGTGAAGTGGAGAAAGTCTGGAAGTAGTAGCTTTTATGCAGGTCAAGTATAGACAAGAAGAAAGGGAGGCACTTTTGTGGGTCCTGTTGCTTTCATGAGGATTTTGCTTTTGTTGACTGGGGTGGCTGAGCCATTAGACTGCAACAAAATTGTTACCTAATGGGTCTGGTTTTTTACATTCATTCATTCAATGTGCATGTACTGTTTTACATGGGCCAGACACTTTGTGAGCAACAACAAAACAAATAGCAATGAGAAATGCATGATCTTTATCATCACCGATGGGGCTTGGATAAAAGAGAATTTCAAGTGGGATATGAATATGTATGTCAAGAGATATGGATCTTACTCTGGAATGCAAAGAAGGCCACACACCTTGACAAAGGAGATGCTAAGGAAAGTTCGGAGTCCCAGCAAGAGGTAGTAAGCAGGACAAAAAAGGCTGGACATTCTGTGTGGACTAAAGGAGATGCATTAGAGAAGCGTTTGAGAAGTGGAGAAAACCCACTAGCAAGAAAAAAGCAAAGCATGAAAGCCTGTAAGTATGCATTCATAGTCTAGATTTGGAAAGAGGGAGATGCTTTCAGTTTGAAAGACATCATTTCCCTGGGTGAAATGTTCCAGCTTGTCCAATTTACATAACAAGGCATGTTATACAATGCTTTGCAAAACATATATTAATTGAAAAGGTTAATGTCGAAAAGGATTAATCTCTTCTTCCGTAGCAACACAGACCTAATTAAATCTTCCAGAAGCAGATGGACAATTTTACTTTCCAAATCGAGATATTTATGTAAATATCACTGAACTAATTGATACTCAGCCGAATCAAAGGGAGGTAAACAACACACTTTCATGGTGTCAACAGTTGTGGGTTTGATTTGCTGCATTAATGACTTCCTGCAATGAGCTATTATCCAGAGAAGATTCTAGGGTCTAATTTATTTCTCTGATTGTCAGAGTGAGTCCTTTTTATAGGAAGTTTCAGGGTGGGGACAGATTCACACATTCTTTTTTCTTCAGTCCAGTATTTGGATAACCCCCACTAAGGTGCTGTGGTTCTGCATAGATATTGGTGACTTAGGGAAGATAAAGATTAAACACCATGTTGTTGCATGGTGTATCCAGTGAGTCAAGGCAGCCCAAATACTCCCCAGTTTCTTTTCAAGATTTAGCTAACTGGGCACAGATGGTTGCATGTCAAACACCCTTGGCAGTCAAATGCAAGCTAGTCTCATGGCTGTTTTGAAACAAAACTTGGTGACAATATCTGGGGGCCTCTGTAAACTTGCTAGATTCCAGTCTCCTCCCATCTTCTTGGTACCCACATCTAGTATCTCATTCAAAGTCTGTTTCTTGTAAGGGTCTGGTTGTGTAGGATGACAACAGTACATATGCAAGGAAGGTACTTTAGGTTCAAATATCTTAATTTCATAGAATAGAAATGGAATAGAAAGTCCCAGGCATGGTGAGTCAGGAGCTGCTTAGTCAGTAAAATGCTCTGAGTTTGTTTACCTCAAACAAATACTAGGCATAGTAGAGTACCTTGTAGTCCCAACACTTGGAAGCTGGAGACAGGAGGATACATGGCACTGATGGACTAGTCACCCTATCTTAATCAGGGAGCATTAGGCTAGTGATGAATCCTGTCTCAAATGTGTGGATGACCTTCCTGATGAATGACACCCAGAGTTGTTCTCTTGCCTCCACATATGCACATATACATCCACATGTACACACATAAACACACATGTGTATTGAGAAAAAAAATTAAGTCATATGGTAAGCAACCAGTCAATATATGCCATTGCTCTTGTGTCAGGAAAGTGCAGAGTGATCTGCCTTCTGTAGACCCCCTTTGCTTCGGGAGAGCCTTTTTCATTCATGATCTAACTTTACAGTTCAGTCAGCTGCCTTTTGTTTCTTTACAAATGTCCCTGACAAAGGTTAGATGTATGCACCCATTCTTGACTCCACTTTCCAGTGGAGTCAGTGATCTCCCAAGGCAATCAGATGACTTGTTAAGCAGACCTACGATGTCTAGCCTCCAATTGAGATAAAATTGCTGTGTTCCTATGTATGTACTTCATCTCATCTCTTCTTTGCAAAGAGCACTTATCCGCCAATTTTTCTGTCATCATTTTTGAGTTTCTGACCAACTCCCGGGCTATAATTCTCTTCTTTTCTACCCCTTAATTGACCTTGTCTGCCTCTCATTCACTTGAAGACACTGTAATATTACAGGCAAGTTCTCTACCCTTCTGCCATCAGTGCCTGGAAGGAACTGGGCAGGGGAAGGGGTGGTGGAATTCTGATAGCTTTATACTTGGCTGATGTCTCTGTGACCTTGCTTATATTACAGAAGTTACCTGATATGGGTACTAGGAGGGGTAACCTGCAGACTGAAAATCCATCTGCATTCCTACATTGCATATAAAGGAGACCAAGTGTCAGGCATAAATGAAAGCAAGCGCCTTTGTAAGGTTAAGAGCTAGTAGCTGAGCTGAGGACCAGATACACACAAAGGTTACAATAGTTGCCACAGAAGCAACTGTCACTCCTGTATCATGTGTGGAGGCACCAGGCAAGTGGTGCATCCCAGGACTCTGCCTCTCAGTGTCTGTTGTTCTATTTGTTAAATTCACTTTGAATGAGACCTTCTTTCGAGTGTTAGCATGAAAACCTCATGAGACGGTGCATGCCGTCTCAAGAGGCATAATTTTGTGCAGTGCCTAGCAACTGAGTATAGCAACACTATGCTCCACCCCTCCCCAGGCAGCATACTCGCTGGTTCTCCCTTGTTTCTGCCATTCCTCACGTATGTTCACATCATTAATACAGCCCTATGCCTTGATAATGTCCTGACCTCTGCCCAAGTCAGAATGGCCCTGTCTATATCCTTCACAATCCCTTTTCTATCATCTTGATGTTAACATGACATTTACTTTACTCAATTTCCTGTCTGTCTCATCCACACATTGTGGGTCCCCCTAGGGTACCACCTAGGTCATTTGTGAGCTGGGATGCTAACAGTGCACTTGATATTTGACAGGCTGGATGGAAAGAAGGCTGTTGCTCTGATGTGGGTTCAAGGATGCTTACATCCTCCCACATGATCTTTGGAGAGTAATGGCATAATCACCTTGTATCTTTCACTTTCTCATTTTTAAAACATAACTTGCACTATCTCCCTACAGCCTGCATAACAAATATCACAACCTGAGTTGCTTACTACGGCAAAGCTATTCCCTCTGACTTACAGAGGACAGGTGTCTTGTCTGATTTGCATCCTTCTTGGGGATGTAACAATCTGTTCTGTGTCTATTTACTCATTTCTGCTGTTTCCTGGTGATTCTCATCACCATCTTGTGGCAGCATCCTATCACATGGTAGTCCCTGTGATCTGCCTCTCATCCAAACTTTCCTCTTCATTTAGGACCGTCAGCCATAGGATCACGGCCCATTCACAACCGCCATGACCTCATCTTCACTTTATAACCTCTGCAAAGACCCTAACTTCAAGAAACTTTTGGTGCCAGGAACTAGAAACAGGACACACAATTTCATAAAACACCACATACCCCTAACAGTGAATAAGGAGTAATCATTATGAGATCTATTGCTTAATAATCATTTGCATATATTTTATCATTTCTTTTGTCCCCTTTCATAAAGGTTGTACCAATGTTTTACTTGCAGATAAGGAAACAAAGACCTAGGTATGTTCAGGTACTTGTTAAAGATCATACAGACAGGAAGTGGACATGCAAGCTGGCTACAAATGCATGAGTTGACATAATACTTTACTCTTTATGTTTATATCATTCAGAAAGTCATACCTCCCTGGCACTGTGTGGAAAATGAGATACTGCACATAAGAGTGAATGTTGACTCTGGCTTTAAGAATGCTTGTTGTTCAGCATGAGTACCCGGGGTCAAGTCCCAACATGCCAACAGCTGCTCACAACTCTGTAATTACAGTTCCAAGCAATCTGATGACCTCTTCTGACTACCAGGGGAACCAAGCACAAATATGGTCCACATACATGCATGCAGGGTAAATAAGTCCTTCACATGAAATAATAAAAAGAAACAAATATACAAATATTTTAAAAATAGGGCTGGGTGAGATAACACAAGCCTTTAGACCCAGCGCTCAGAGAAGCAGAGGCAGGTAGATCTCTCAGTTCGAGGTCAGACTGGTCTACAAAGTGAGTTTCAGGACAGAGTGCTGTTACACAGAGAAACCCTGATCAAATGCCTGATATATAACATATCAACATCAAACCTAGTGATTTTGCTCTGCAAGTCAGTTTAACACTCCCAAATTTCCTTTTCCTTAATAAAGAGCATTGCCATCCATGAAGTTGCTCATGCTGTAGGCCTTGAAATTATCTTTGTCTTACAAATACCCTGTTCTCCTCTACTAATATGTCTTGTCTGCTTTCATGACTCAGTCACTTCTCATCATATCCCTGACAACATTCCTGCCCATGCTGCCCTACTTCTCATTGATCATAGCAATAGTTGTAACTGGAGTCCTTGCTCCAAGCTTGGATCCTGAGCAGTTTTCTGACATTTTCTGACATTTATAAAACTCCAGTTTTCTCTTAACACTTTCCTGTCATGTAAATGATATGATATCGCTGTAACTGCTGTGAGCTCCTAGAGCTGTCCGAACAGCACCATTCTTTCCCCACACCACCTCTTGTCTTTCTCCGAGTATGGAAGAGTTATTTCTGTCTTGGAGCCAATGTGACCAGTGTTTTTCATGTTTAGATAGTTCTTTCTCCAAATATTGCCACTAGAGGCTTAGGACATACTGGTCTGAGACATATAGGTTATGATGTCCATCTCAATGCTTTGTATCTGGGACACCCTTACAATCAAAAGGCAAGATGTATTGGTTGATATCTTAATTTGTTTTATATTGATATAATAAAAACAGTGACCAAAGCTGCCTTGGAGTAAAGGGCGTATTTCATCTTACATCATGAGTGAAGTCAGGACAGGAACTCAGGGCTGGAATTTAATCAGAAGGCATGGAGGACTGATGCTTTCTGGCTTTCTCAGCCTAATACAACTCAAGACTATCTGCCCAGAGGTGGCACCTTTTATAGTGTGCTAGGTCCACCCAGATCAATCATCAGTTATCACCTACAGGTTTCCCTATAAGGTATAGGATTTTCTCGATTGAGTTTTCCTCTTCTTACCTTGTGTAGATGTGACAAAATCCAAAACAATACACTTGGATTCATAGAATAGGATAGGATAGAATAGAATAGAATAGAATAGAATAGAATAGAATAGAAGGTTCAGAGACTAATGCATATTTAATTCTTAATGAACTGTACCTTGCTCATAGTAGGTTCATGGTAGTGAATTTTGAAATCCAGGAATAATATGTGAGACATGGCATTGTCAACTGGAGACTCAGCTAAGGAGATCACAATCCTTCTGAACTTTCCAGTCAGCATTTGTGGCAGAGCTTCTGTCTTAGTAAAGACAAATAGCTTCTCATGTCTATTTTTTTACTTAAGGGTGGCATCTTTAATACCTTGCTCCTTGCCTGCTAGGCAGTTTTTAGTGTAAGCTGGAGTGGGAGAATTAGAAATGGGCTGCCCTTCATCAAGTGTGGGCAGTTATGATTTGGTCTGGCTCATGCCTCCATTTCTGGTCACAGCTTGGTAATCTTACCCCCAGCCAAATACACAGACAATGGTACTGATGAAATGAAGATATTCATGTAAATATCACAGCACAAATTGATGCTCAGCTGAACCAAAAGATGGCAAACAGGACAGTGTGTGGTATTAACAGCTGGGAAGATAATTTACTGCATTAACGACTTCTCCCGGCAAGCTGCTGTCTGGAGGACAGAGATCTAGGATCAAATTCATTTTCTTGATCAGCGAAGCTGAATACAGAGGTGACACCTGGTACACAGAGCCTGATGAATCAAACAACTCGTAAATCACATGACTGTGATAGAAAAATCCCAGGGTGCTTACACTGGAAGCCACTCTCTTGGAAGGCGGCTTTCAAGAAAAAATTTAAGTAGCTTTGTTTTCATTTATCATAGCTTGAGGGCCTACCATGTGTCGTCTTGTTGGTGCTGAGGCAAGAAATGTGATGCAGTTTGAATGTAGTCTATTTTGAGCTGCAAAGTCATAACAAAGCATTGTAGAGACACATGCTAGGAATGCCCACAATGGGAGTATGTCCAAAGCTAATACTGGGTTAGGAATTATGTAGGCTCCATAAGGAAGATGATATTTAACAAAATTAATGCTGGTTTAGGCAAGCAAAGAGCATGAACACTAGAATGAAAATTGGAGAACTTTGAGTAGCAGGATCACAAACAGGCTTAGGGATGCAAAGGTGCACTCAAAGATGAGGCTGGGGTAGTAGCCAGAGATCTCTTATAGGTTTGAGGGAGATGGGTTTGTATACTTTCATATGATTTTATATGGAGATGGATTTAGAAACTAGGATGAGAAGGAGGGCTTCAGGTTCATTAAGGTTATCAGGCTACTGAGGAGTAGGAGTAGGTTTAGTTACTGAACCAGAAATAACCCCTGAACAGCCTGATGAAGAAGGATGGATGCATAATTGGTGAATAGAATTGGCACAGGTCATGTGACACAAATGGATAGGTCTGCAAATTGAATCAAATGACATTTGCCATGTTTTAGTTGAAGCCCATCAGTCCTCAGAATTAAAGAACATCTGTTTCTTGAATCACACAGCAAATGAGACCAGAGTACAGGTTTCTCTTCCTCTAATGTCATGCAGCAAGCAGTTCAAATTGATGTTGGCCTGTGATGCTTACCTCTCTAGGATGCTGTGGAGCCATCAGCCTGTGATTGCTGCCTACATTCAAAGCAGGTAAGTGCTTTCCAGCCAGACTACAGCTCTTAAATGCCCACAGTTATTGTTTCAAACTCTGGCAAACATTCAAAGCTTTGGGTCCATCTTCTCTCCATTCTTTCTCCAAACCCAGTTTCTACCCTTTCTAAGTCTTATGGCTTCTGTTAACTAATTACAGGGTATTCTTTTTCTCCACCCACCTGCTCTTTATGTCCCTTATGGTTAACTTTCTAGGACTGGTGTAACAGAATACCACTAACTAGAGCTTAAAACCACAGAAGTTATTTCTTCCATTCTTGAGGTTGGTGTCTCAAGCCATCGATATCCACCTTTTTATGTCCCCCAGCCTTGGGGAAGCCTTGCTTCCTCAGAAGACTACAGTTCCATAGCTTCTTAGAGTGCTGGCACTCCCTATAATCCTTATCACATGCTGTATTCCTGTGTGTCCCTACACCCAACTTTTCCTCTTCCTCTAAGGCACTGGCTTAGAGGCCATGGCAACTTCTTATGACTGGCTTTTAACTTGATTATATTTATAAAGTCATTATTTTCAAGTAAGGCTGAAGAGTATATACACTGCATATTAGGACTTGAACTTACTTTTTGCCAAGTTGGAGTTTGACCTACATTACACCATTTGGTTCCAATTTGACTGACTCCTGACTGGAAAAGCCTATTGACTTTCCATAAATTCTGCATCTCTCCAGAACCATACTGCCTTCTTTAATTGGTATTCTCTCATAAAGGGATAAGATAACCAAAAGAAATGACTCAAAGGAGAAAAGGTTTACTTTGTCTTGCAGTTTAAGAAGCAATATAGTACATAATAGTAAGGAAGGCATGATATCAGGAATGTCAGGACGCTGTTCACACTGGATGCAGTCAGCAGAGAGCAGACTGAAAGTGGGACTGGCCTATAAACTCCAAGGTGCACCCTCAGCAACTTGATTCTGACAGCTAGCCTTTATCCTGTAAAGGTTATATGAGCTCTAGAACTAATGCCAACATCTGGAGATCAAGTGCTCAAATATGCGTTATTCTACTATGGGCTCAACTGTGAGTTCCAGGCATCTTCTTGTCTCTCCTTCTCCAGCATGGGATTATACGAGTGTGCCACTATGTTTTGTCACTTATTTGGAAGGATATGAACTCAGGTTCCAGATGCTACCAGGGCTACTAATGATAGTTTATACTGAGGAAAAGATCTCTATTGAGGAGTTTTACATGTGCTTTTGGCCTACCAATAGATTAGGTGCCCTGTACTTTCTTCCTAGACTGCCCGACTACAGGCCCTTTCCATATGGGTCATCTTCCCTTAGAATACAACTTATTGCTTGGGATACTTAATTAGACAATGACCACATAGGAAATCAACCATGTCTGTTTTAAACTGCTGAGATTTGTTGGCTGTTAAAACAAATGGCCCAATTCCCTGATTGCTACAGTGATATACTAAGCTTTTCCCTTAGTCTTTGGGGTATGATATTTAGAAACAGAATTTACTGTCCTGTATTACCTGTTTTTAAGCACCTTTAATTCGATAGATTTAGAAAAAATATTTACATTTTGTGGCATCTATCACTTGAAACAGTTGAAAAACACTAAGAGGTACCAGTTGGAACTTAAATCTTAGGAAACTCCAGCATCCCATTCTGGGTATTGTTGTGGTTTAGGATGTCACCTCCATCTACCTTCATTACCTTTCTTTGCACCAGTTTTCTCAAGCATCCTCGCCCCTGGTTAATGGGACTGTTTTATAAGCCTTATGCCTGAAAGCTTCAATGAGCTGGGGAATGTTAAGGTAGAGTAGATTGAGTGCAATTGTTTGATGGGAGCAGAAAAGTTCCTAGGTAGACATAGCACATGGGATGCAGAGGCTAAAAAACAACTCAAAGCATCCTCAGCTTGATCTACAAATCAGAAATAGAACTCATTTTGAAAAATCAATTGAGTGTCATGGGATATTTATGGGTCCCTGCTCCTTGTCAAGCATTTCATTCAGCTAATGTGCCTTTGTTTACAACTCTGCTGCCTGGGATTGTGTGCTTTTGCCCTCTCCACCTTACGATTACAAGCAAGGTTGCTGAGTACTCTCTGATGGTATTTTTCAGTTCTCCTTGGATTCTCTGGGATAATATTTTTTTTCTTGATCTTCAGACACCCTAGCATCAGTTGAGTTTTGGTGCTGTCATTGTGAATGAAATCATTCAAGGGCTATAGTCTTCAAAGATGAAAACATTGTTCATAAAACTGTAGAATCATGCAATCACTTGGTAGAGTGCTTAGTGCCTTGGTGTTTGACCTCTGTTTTATAGACCAGGTTCCAGAAAGGAAAGTGACATGTACCACTGGGACTAGCTAGTCCAGCTTTGAACTATAGTATGGAATCATCATAATTTGACCTCTTTTTAAAAATATTTATTTACTTACATCCCAAACCCTGTCACCTTCCAGTCCTCCATGCCAAAGTCCCCCCTCCATCCCTACTCCCCTTTTCCTCTGAGAGGATGGGGGCACCCTGGGTATCCTCTCTCTGGCATGTCAAGTCTCTGCAGGATTAGACACATCCTCTCCCCCTTAGGCCAGATAAGGCAATCCTTTTGGGGAATGGATTCCACAGTCAAGCTACAGCTTTAGGGGCAGCCCCAGCTCCAGCCATTGGGGGACACAACTGAAGAGTGAGTTGCATGTCTCCTGCATATGTGCCAGGGCCCTCAGTCCAGCCCATGTGTGTTCTTTGTTTGGTGGCTCAGTCTCTGAGAACTCTCAGAGGTCCAGGTGAACTGACTCTGTTGGTCTTTCTGTGGAGTTCCTATCACCTTCAGGCCCTTTGATACTTCCCCTAGCTCTTCCATAAGAGTCCCTGACCTAAGGTAAATATTTGGTTATAGTATCTGCATCTGTTTCAGTCAGCTGCTGAGTAAAGGCTCTCAGGGGACAGTTATGCTAAGCTCCTGCCTTCAAGTATAACAAAGTATCATTAATGGTGTCAGAGATTAGTGCTTGCTCATGGTTTGGCAATTTATACAAATGACAGGTGGACATTTAGTATGTCTCTGAGACTCTACTAAGTTCCATTGGGCTTCACCAAAGTGTGTGTGGGGGGGATCCAGTAAATGGTGCTGAAATGAAAATAATGTCACTCAGATCACTACAGATTAAGACTGGTCTTCAATAACAACGAAACAACAGAAAGCCCACATACACATGGAAGTTAAACAACTCTCTACTTAATGATGACTTGGTCAAGGAAGAAATAAAGAAGGAAATTAAAAACTTTTTAGAATTGAATGGAAATGAAGGTACAACATATCCAAACTTATGGGACACGATGAAAGCACTGCTAAGAGGAAAACTCATAGCTCCGAGTGCCTCCAACAAGAAATTGGAGAGAGCATATACTAGCATCTTAACAGCACACCTGAAAGCTCTAGAACAAAAAGAAGCAAATACACCAAGAGGATTAGATGGCAGGAAATAATCAAACTCAGGGCTGAAACCAACCTAGTAGAAACAAAAAGAACTATACAAAGAATCAACAAAACTAGGAGGTGGTTCTTCGAGAAAATCAACAAAATAGGTAAACCCTTAACCAGACTAACCTGGGCACAGAAACTGTATCCATATTAACAAAATCAGAAAAGAAAAGGGAGATAACAACAACAGAAACTGAGGAAATTCAAAAAATCATCAGATCATACTACAAAAGCCTATACTCACCAAAACTGGAAAATCTGGATTAAATGGACAATTTTGTAGACAGATACCACATACCAAAGTTAAATCAGGATCAGGTAAACAATCTAAACAGTTCTATAACCCCTAAAGAAGTAGAAGCAGTCACCAAAACTCTCCCCCCCAAAAAAAAGCCCAGGACCAGAAGGTTTTAGTGCACAAGTGCAGAATTCTATCAGATTCAAAGAAGACCTAATACCAATACTCTTCAAACTATTCCACAAAATAGAAACAGAAGGAATACTCCCTAATTTGTTCTATGAAGCCACAATTACACTGATACCACACAAAGAACCAATAATGTAAGAGAGCTTCAGACCAATTTCCCTTATGAATATCAATGCAAAAAATACTCACTAGATCACATCAAAACGATCATTCACCTCGATAAAGTAGGCTTCATCCCGGGGATGTAGGGATGGTTCATTATGTGGAAATCCATCAATGTAATCCACTACATAAACAAACTCAAAGAAAAAAAAACACATGTTCATTTCATTAGATGCCAAAAAAGCATTTGACAAAAATTCAACATCCCTTTATGTTAAAAGTCTTGGAAAGATCAGGAGTTCAAGGCCCATACCTAAACACAGTAAAAGCAATATACAGCAAACCAGTAGCCTACACCAAACTAAATGGAGAGAAACTTAAAGCAACCACACTAAAATCAGACAAAGCTGCCCCCTCTCTTCTTATCTATTCAATATAGTACTTGAAGTTCTTGCTAGAGCAATTAGCCAACAAAAGGAGGTCAAGGGGATACAAATTGGAAAGGAAGAAGTCGAAATATCACTATTTTCAGATGATATGATAGTATACTTAAGTGACCCTAAAAATTCCACCAGAGAACTCCTACAGCTGATAAAAAACTTCAGCAATGTTACCAGATATAAAATTAATTCAAACAAATCAGTAGCCTTCTTATTCTCAAAGGATAAACAGGTTGGGAAAGAAATTAGGAAGATAATACCCTTCACAATAGTCACAAGCAATATAAAGTATCTTGGTGTGACTCTAACCAAACAAGTGAAAAATTTGTATGATAAGAACTTCAAATCTCTGAAGAAAGAAATTGAAGAAGACCTCAGAAGATGGAAAGATCTCCCATGCTAATGGACTGGTAGGATTAATATAGTAAAAATGACCATCTTGCTGAAATCAGTCTACAGGTCAATGAAATACCCAACAAAATTCAAACTCAATTCTTCATAGAAGTTAGAAAGAGCAATTCTCAAATTCACCTGGAATAACAAAAAACCCAGGATAGTGAAAGCTATTCTGAACACTAAAAGAACTTCAGGGAGAATAAGCATCCCTGACCTCAAGCTGTATTATAGAGCAATAGTGACAAAAACTGCATAGTATTGTTGCAGTGACAGGCAGGAAGATCAAAGGAATAGAATTAAAGACCCATAAATGAACCAACACGCCTATGGTCACTTGATCTTTGACAAAGGACCTAAAACAATCCAGTGTAAAAAAGACAACATTTTCAACAAATGGTGCTGGTTCAACTGGCAGTCAACACGTAGAAGAATGCAAATTGATCCATTCTTATCTCCCTGTAGAAAGCTCAAGTCCAAGTGGATCTAGGACCTTCATATAAAACCAGATATGCTGAATCTAATAGAAGAGAAATTGGGGAAAAGTCTCAAACACATGGGCACAGGGGAAAGATTCCTGAATAGAACACCAATGGCTTATGCTCTAAGATCAAGAATTGACAAATGGGACTTCATAAAATTGCAAAGCTTCTGTAAGGCAGAGGACACTGTCAATAGGACAAAACAGCAACCAACGGATTGGGAAAAGATCTTTACCAATCCTATATCTGATACAGGGCTAGTATTCAATATATACAAAGAACTCAACAAGTTAGACTCCAAAGAACCAAATAACCCCTATTAAAAAATGGGGTACAGAGCTAAACAAAAAATTTTCAACTGAGGAATCATGAATGGTTGAGAAGCACCTAAAGAAATGTTCAACATTCTTAGTCATCAGTGAAATGCAAATCAAAACAACCCTGAGATTCCACCTCATACCAGTTAGAATAGCTATGATCAAAAACTCAGGTGACAGCAGATGATGTCAAGGATGTGGAGAGGGAGGAACACTTCTCTATTGCTTCTGGGATTGCAAGCTGGTACAACCACTCTGGAAACAGTCTGGCAATTCCTTAGGTAATTGGGGATAATATTACCTGAGGACCCAGCTATACCACTCCTGGGCATATATCCAGAAGATTTTCCAACATGCAATAAGGACACATGCTCTACTATGTTCATAGCAGCCATATTTATAGTAGCCAGAAGCTGGAAGCAACCTAGACATCTCTCAATAGAGGAATGGATACAAAAAATGTGGTACATTTACACAATGGAGTACTACTCAGCCATTAAAAACAGTGGCTTCATGAAATTCACAGGCAAATGGATGGAACTTCAGAATATCATCCTGAGTGACGTAACTCAGTTACAAAGGAACAATCATGGTATGGACTCAGTGATAAGTGGTTATTAGCCCAAAAATTCTTAATATCCAAGATTCCATTTACAGACAATATGAAGCCTAAGAAGAAGGAAGACTAAACTGTGGGTGCTTCAGGGCTATTTAGAAGGGTGAACAAAATACTCACAGGAGGAAATATGGAGACAATGTGTAGAGCAGAGATTGAAGAAAAGATCATCCAGAGACTACCCCACCTGAGAATCCATCCCATAGACAGCCACCAAATCTGGACATTATTATGGATGTTGGGAAGTGCTTGCTGACAGAAGTCTCATATGGCTGTCTCCCTAGAGGCTCTGCCAGTGCCTGACAAATACAGAGGAGGAAACTCACAGATAACCATTGGACTGAGCTTGGGAATCTCCAATGGAGGAGACAGAGAAGGGACTGAAGGAGCAGAGGAGGTTTGCAGCCCCACTGAGGGAGCAACAGTATCAACAGGCCAGACCCCCCGGAGCTTCTGGGGACTGGACCACCAACCAAAGAGTACACATGGAGTGACCCATGGTGCTGGCTGCATATGTGGCAGAAAATGGCTTTGTTGGACATCAGTGGAAGGAGAGGCCCTTGGACCTGAGAGTGTTCAATTCTCCAGTGTAGGGGAGTGCCAGGGTGAGAGGATGGGAGTGAGTGGGTGGGGGAGCACCCTCATAGAGACAGGGGGAGTGGGGATGAGATAAGGGATTTCCAAAGGGGAGACCTTGAAAGGGGAAAACATTTGAAATGTAAATGAAGAAATTATCCAAGAAAAAAATAAAGTAACTTCTTTTAGGTATATTTTAGCTTCCTTCAGGTAGGTGTCATAAAATATTTAGAGAAATAGAGAAAAATGTTCATTACAGCATTGAATAGAGATGGAACACATATATTCTTTCAACTTTTTAGGTCTAGTTATTTTTAATATTAGATTTTATGCAAGACTTAGTCCCAAATATTGGGAAAAGAGCCAGTCAATTTTGCCATATATACTTGGCCCCATGGTTAGCAGCAATTTCTCATGTATTCACACATCTCATATTTGAAGCTGAATCACATCTCAGTGATTAATCTTGAATCTCCAGCAATGAGCACCAGAACTGGCTCATAGTAAGTCCTCAACATGCATAGGAGAGTGGATGAATAACAGATGCTTCTAACTTGTTTAGAATCAAGAAATCAGAATCATACAGCATTGCTATCAAAATCCAGTAAACCTCATGGGGATACAGGGTACCCTCTCAGGATATTTCCTTAGTCTGTATGTAGACTATCATTGTTTGGAGGTGATATAAGCTCAAATGTTACATGTTCTCTTTAGCTTCCCATGGACTACATGGTGCTTTGTGAGGGGTTAGGGTCTCTTAGTTCACTCCAGTATACTGAGGATCTACAGGGGACATTGACCCTCTTGAAACCATTGGGTTTCCCTGTCTGACTATTCATTATTTCTTCCGACTTTAATAACTATCTCAGCTGGCAATGAGAAAGAATAATGAACCATTAATTTACATTCAAGACACTAATTAAAAAGGCACAGTTTTGTTTTTGTAAGTAGTGCTGATGACTTAATTATAGCAAGACTGTGAAAACAACTTATTTTGATGCTTATAAGTGACTGCAACTTAAAAACACGAAGTTCTTGCCATAGGCAAGCAGAAGCGTAGGAGAGAAACATAAGAAGAAGGCAAGGTCCCTAGAGTGGAGGTCAGCTAGCTTCTAGTTCAAGTTCTCCTTGTCATTGATTGGATGATTTCAGACAGACAGCTTCATCTCTAATTATACTTCCTCATAATGGGGTAAAGATACATACTACGTCTTACATGCTGTTAGAATCATATTTAACCTTTGTTGTAATATCTTTAAAGTATCTTAACTTTCAAATATTACTGATGTTGAACCTGGTCTATTTAGAGTTAGACAATTAATAACGACACTATAGTCCTGCCTCGTAGTCTCAGTATCTGACATTTGTGAGTGAAAGATAACTCTTTTTTTTTTTGTAGGACTATAAGCTTGAATCAAAGCAAATGAGTATGGATTAAATGAGACTGACATTTATTGAGCATTTCCCTTAAGCTGGAAATGTTCTAACCATCTCATCTAATCTTTACATTGTGGCAGACATGCCTGCCTTATTTTATCAAGGAATACTCTCAGGTTCTGAGAATGTAAATGGTTTAACTAAAAAAATGCAGCCAGCCCATGCAGAATTGAAGTTAGAGTCATGGCAGGGTGACTCTTAAGAAGATTCTTTCCGCAGGGCGGTGATGCCGCACGCCTTTAATCCCAGCACTTGGGAGGCAGAGGCAGGCGGATTTCTGAGTTTGAGGCCAGCCTGGTCTACAGAGTGAGTTCCAGAACAGCCAGGGCGACACAGAAGAAGATGCTTTCCACAACAGCAGGCTGTCACTTAGACTTACAGTAGACAGATAGTGCCTCCGAACAACGGTCACCACCCATAAACAACATGGGATTTTTTTTTACTTAGGAGCATGCTTAATGTGCCTGGGTGGATCCATCAGATCTCCTTCCTTAAATTTTTTGAGAGAACAATGTGAAAGTTTTCCTTTCCCTGTATGAGGTAGGGTTAGGGTTAGGGTTAGGGAACTTCAGGAAAAACTTTTTTTTTTTTTTTTACAAACATTCACTCATTAGTTTGCTAATATATTTAATATTTGTTGTCTGGAAAGTTGAGAGGCTTTGTGTTTTCTAGCCATGAACTAGGAAGAGTAATGCTATAATCATCACTCTTAAAATTCTGGCAAGGCCAGCACCTTCAAATAGACTTCTGATATCTTATTCAACTATGGGCGCTAGACATTCTTAGGAGCATCTAAGAATTCTGTTACCAGTACATCCCAGTAACTCTCAGGGTTCTGCTTTTAATCCTTCAACCCTATGTATAGCAAAAAAGATGAAAGGATAGAAAAAAACTTGCTAATATGGAACTATAGAACTATCAGGTGTTTATTCTTAGGGTAGACACTAATATATCTTCAAAGGAAAGCTAGGAGAAGGAATACCACTCTCATCATGGGATCAGAAATGGAATGGTATGACTCAAGAGAAGATGATGGTGAAGAAACAGAGGAAGACAGTGTGATGGACAGGCAAGAAACTATGCACAGAGCTTCAGTAGGGAACAGCAGCCTTTATGTATATTCAACATCTTAGAATAGAGCCTATTATCTACCTGTAATAAAATATATGGAAATTGCATATGTACATATATACACAAATATATTTATTCACTTGTTTATATAGTACATACATAATAAATAGTCATAGTAATAATATCATAGCAACAAACTTATCTTAATACCCTTACCACTCCAGGTATTGCTTTACATGTATTTGTCTTTGGTTTTGCTGGATTGGATTTCAGTCTCTCCCTCTGCCATATTTTGGTTCCTTTAAAAACAATATTGGACAGAAGATACTTAACACATGTGAAGTTCTAGGTTTAATCCCCCGTACTGAAAACAAAGTCAGTATAACACAATCTCATACTCAAAGATCAGAGAGTAATGAGATCTAGAATGCCCTTTACTTGAAGTAAATGGACATATCTCAGTGCAATCAGTATTTGTTCTATTACTGGTCTAAGAAAAGTCTCTTCAAAGAATCTCACAAGGTTCTGTGTCCTAGATCTTGCCATCCTGTCTTTGGTGGATCTCCAGGAGTCAAATCTGTACAGGGAATCAAGATTGCCAACCAAGGTGAGTCAGTCTAGGGATGTTTTTACCTTGAAGGCAGAAGCAAGAGTCTGTGTAGTACCCCATCTCACGTCTATTATCTTCCTTTTCGTATTTTCTTCTGTTCCTTTTTACAATGTATATCAGTTATACAAATTAATAGATTTAGTAGTGATATTTACTTATCTGTACATGATATACTGTGATCATATTTTGCCTCCTCCCCCACATTTCCTTCTCTTATTCTTATTCTGGTTCCTTTCCTCTTCCCTTAATAGTCTTCTTCTACCTTGTCTTATTCTTATGTGGCAAAATAAAAAGTTATCAAATAACCATGACATAAATAGGTAAGACTTCACCTGGTATTAAAATGTGTATAGATTACAAATGATAGTAAATAGGCAAATAAGTATCCATGAGCCTATACAATAGCTCATAAACTAGTTCAGGCCATGCACTCCTCTTATTTTCCTGAGCATCTTTTTAATTATTCCAAGATAACTTTTAAAATCTACAACTGAATTTTGAAATTAAACTACTTAGAACTTAGTTTATAAGTTAAAGACTGTATTATACTTGCAGGACTGTAATCAGGCAGCAGAGGGCAAGAAGATCACTCAGTGTCCAAGAACATTGTATCTAAACAGAAATTTCCAGGCAGCTAGTCAGGGATAGATAGTAAAACCATTTCTCACAAAACAAATGAAAAATTGGGCATGGTGTCTCAAGTCTATAATCCTAGCATTTGGGAGGCTAATGTAAGATGATTGCTATGAGTTGGAGACTCACTTGGAGCTATATAGTGCGATCAGACTAGCTTGGACTTCAATGCTAAAGCCCATCTCAAAAATCCAAGCCAGAGACTTGGGAGATAGCTCAGTGCTTAGGAGCACTGGCTGCTTTTCTAGAGGATCCATTTCAATTCCTAGCACCTACATGATTGCTCACAACCATCACTAACTCCAGCCTCACAGGGTCAGGACCCATCTTCTGACTTCCAAGGGCACAAGGTACACACACTATGCACAAGCATTTATCCCTCCTACAAGTAAAAAACAAGTAATATAACCAAACTAAAAGACAGACAAAAACAACTGTCAAAATGTAAACTGGAGAACACAAAAGCAGACTATGCTGCAATGTATCCTGGTAGTTTGCTATGCTTGGACTCAGCATCTGTATGTTTACAAGATATGCTTTTAATAACTGTCTTTATACTTCATTTCTTTTATGTACAAAACATTCATTTGGTAGAAAAAATGACATTATTTATTTCTTCATCTGTTGATCATATTTGGATTGCTTCCAGGACCCCATGTTAAATATTTGGATATTATCCAGTTGTTGGTACTAGATTTTGGATTTTTTCCAAGACCTGCTGCTAGAAACAGTTCTCCCATGAACATTCTTATGTGTATGAACTAGTGAGTATACATACGAATCATCTAGATCTCTTAATAGCCTTTGAGGATATCTGTCAAAGAATTCCTTTTGTATATGGCAGGTGTATTTGTGATCAAATTTGCAAGGTGTTCTACGAACTTCTCTGTGTTCACATATCTCATTTTCTTTGGTAACAACAGAAGACCACTTTCCCAGCCTTCTCTACAGTAGCACCAGTTCATGCCAGTGGACTCAATATAGCCCATTACGTAGCTGGCTATATAGTATTCCACCTAATCTCTCAAACTGAAGCTTTGAGGTCTAAAGTGGTAGAGTCAATGGTGGATAAGACTTGGATCAGTTAGTTACCAGTTCGAAGACAGAACTTAGGGCATATATACCAAGAATATAGGTTCTCCCAGAAGATCTTGATTGTATTAAGCCACTGAGATTTACAGATTAATGCTGTAGTTATTAGCATGGTCTATCTAACAAGTATGATAATGACTAATTATTTTATTACGTTCTCACCTGCTGTTTATAAGAATTTTGATGAATTAAATCCTCAACAACACTTATCTTAAGTATTCTTGATTTTTACCCATCAATTGAGTAAAGTGTCTTATCTTACTCTCATCTTGCTCTACACTGTCTTGATAACCACTGAAGGGTGTTTAAATGTTCACTCACATTTCTTCTTGTCTGAAATATCCATTTGTGACTCTTGCCTTTTATTCTTTAACTTCTCATGTATTTGTATGAACTCCCTTTAATTACAGATGCTAATTCTTTGTATGTCCATGTATGGTAAAGCGTAAGAAGTAGCCTCAAATATTGGATAATAATTCCTCCTCCTCCTCCATTCCCCTCTTCTCTCCTTTCCCTTCTCTTTCCTCCTTCTGCTTCTCTGCTTTCTCCTTCTCCTCTTTCGTTTCTCTGGTTTAGAAAAAAAATCAATATATATTACTTATATTCTGTGTTACCCATGTGATTTTGAACAGATCCCACTTATCCTGATGAATGAATAGTTTATTACCATTCTCTGGCAAAAAAAAAGGAAAGAAAGAAAGAAATGAAGGAAGGAAGGAAGGAAGGAAGAATCAGCTAAAAACATTTGAAATATACTGGTTTAAATCTTAGGAACTGGAGATAAAGGCTCAGCTCTTGAAACTTTGTAGGAAGGAGAAAAAGTTGGATTTAGGAAAAACAGGTCATATGATCCAGTCTACCTTATTAGTGCCTTACATTGGAGGTTTGGGATGAAATCACAGCTAATAGAATTGTGCTTTGCTTTGCCAAGTGGATTTTATGTATATGCCTTCCTTGGGCACCTTATAGGGTGAACCTTGCAGCTTACAGGGACAGTACTGCAAATTCTTGAAACTCTAGAAATAACCATTTCATAGCGCCTCTCATTTCATTTTGTACCAGCAGACTGGAGTGGAACAACCACAGGCCTGACTGCAGGCTCTGGCGCTTAGCATGGAGGCTTCGGGATGAATGCCCCCTTTACTTTATGTTCTTCTGCTCTATAGGCT
>JADRCD010145781.1:0-10501 GCA_019843815.1 Montemys delectorum | reverse complement strand
GGAGCCATTACAACTCTCACAGTCCTCCTGATGCTTCAGCAACAGACTGAAGACAATACTCCTCATGCTGATTAGCTAGGACTCTGACTGCACGCCTGTTACTCCTAGCAAACACTTTAGCCCTGCTGAAGCCCTCTCTTTAGTCTGTTCATGTAACTAACTACACAGCTGCCTTGTGAGCCTGTCTCCAGCTCTTGGGTCAGGACACAGTGCTCTGAGGTGTTCCAAACTGGGTGGAGTTACCCACGATTCCCAAACCTGCTGTAACCAGTGTGGGAGAGGTCTTACAGAGGGCCTGTACATCTGTACATCATTCTGCCTCTGTCACTGACTCTCTGAGCATCATAAGAACCACTGGGCTGGAGAGATGGCTCAGCGGTTAAGAGCACTGACTGCTCTTCTGAAGGTCCTGAGTTCAAATCCCAGCAACCACATGATGGCTCACAACCATCCCTAAAGAGATCTGACGCCCTCTTCTGGTGTGTCTGAAGACAGCTACAGTGTACTTACATACAATAATAAATAAATCTTTAAAAAAAAAAAAAGAAAGCACCATTTGCTCTTTAGTGTTTGCAGATCTCACTCACAGTATTAGTCAATAATTTACTACAGGGGGAACACTTTTTCTGTAGCGTCAATAATTTACTACAGGGGGAACACTTTTTCTGTAGTGTCACAGAAATGATTAGGCTAAGTCACATGAAACTGGCAAGGACTCCTCCCCTCGACTATTAAAGACAGCAATGTTATATGGCTCCATCTAATCCTTCCAGACCAACAGTGGTGGTAAAACTTACTGCTTCCTAGAGAGCCTGTAGCCCTTATTAACATAACAATGTGCACAGCATCAACTTACAAGCCTCTACCTGCCCTGCCCTCAGGTCCCAGTGATAGGAGGTTTTCCAAAACTCCAAGAGCCTTTCTACACTGCAAAACATCTGGAAGGTCCATAGCTGCTTTTAGCAACTTTACGGCCATACATTAAACTAAAACGTAGCTGTACACATGCAATTCCTCCGAGAACCCTAACGGTCCTCACACAGTCTCCAATGCTTATACACTCCAAATAATCTTAAAAAGGATCGGTTAACAGTACAGAGATCTCAATGACAGACACTTTCTGTTTCTTGTGTTCATTAGCGAATCACGAGAACATTTACAGAAGATATAGAAGTACAAATCCATTTAGGAACTGCCTGTGGCTACATGATTAGGTCCATTTTTCAGCCAGCAAATCTATTCCTATCAACTCTACTTTTTTAAACTTCATTTTTACTTTATGTGCACAATTATTTTATCTGCCTATATGTTGGTGCACCACATTTGTGCCTGGTGCTTGCTGAGGGCATCAAATACCCTGGAATTGGAGTTATTGCCATGGGGGAGCAGCCAATGTTACTAACTACTGAGCCAACTCTCCACCCTCATCCAAATTTTTTTTGTTATTTTGATTTTTTGAGACAAGGTAACAGTCACTGTGTAACTCTGAGTGGCCTGGAACTAGCTCTGTAGACTAGACTGGCCTTGAGCTCGCAAAGACCAACCTGCATTGGCCTCCCAAGTACTGGGATTAAAAGGCATGCACCACTGTACCTAGCTTTCATCTAGCTTTTAAATACTGACATGTTACTAAAATGAATAACTAAGACAGAATACAAGATCAAAGAGAAAGGAAAGAAACAAAATAGTGGGAATAAATCTGAGATAAACCTGGGCCTAGGATATATCTAAATTGGTAAGACGACTGTCCTGTAAGACAAGGACCCAGCACCCACATAAGAAAAGAACAGAGCAGCACCTGCCTGAAATCCCAGTGCAGGAGCATGCTGGGCTCTCTCGCCAGCCAGCCACACATAACTGAGGTGTGGACAGCCCGAGGAGGGGCACCAGGGGCTATCCTCTGGTTTCCATACACACACACACAAACACACACACACACACACACACACACACACACACACACACACACATCCGTATCTGCATCCATACACAGGCACACTGACGGTGAATAAAGAGAAAGGAACACATGAGACAGATTTAAAGGCTGATTTCCTTCTGATTTCAAGGCCATGAGTATAACCACGGAAAAGGGGAAATAAGAAAATGGCACAATCGGGACACCAGCAAGCAAGAAGGGACGATAGAATCCAGGGCGCAATCCTCACGATAAATGCAGAGCTCAAGGAAAGGCAGAGAAACCAACCTGCTGCACAAACTCCAAAGGCACCGGTGTGGCTTGGGTAAATGCTTCCAGGCGGATGCCATGCATAGGATCTTCAACCACCAAGCAGCCGATGTCAAACCATCTGCAAGAGAAACGCGAGCACACTGTTTACATGCAAGTCCTACCTACTGTTCACATCAAAGGATTACAGTTCTCAGAGAGAGAAAAAAAGGTTTCTAATTAGTTTGCAAATGGTCAAGCCATAAATACAGAGATAAAATTACTCTATTGTATTAATTCCAAGAAGAGAAAGGAAGAGGGTAGCAAAAAGGGAAAGCTGATGTTACTGACCATGGGAAATTTTCTTCTTGCTGACATGGGGAGGGGGCTATGGGAATGGGGTAATCAAATATGCAGCTAATGAAACTTACACTTATTTGAACATGTAAAGAGTTCCATGTGGATAATATTTTTAAGTGATAATTGATAAAATGTGGGGAAATTTGTATTCCCAATTCTCACCAGCAGGCAGCCATCTAACAATGTCACTACTAAATTGAAAGTAAGCTCACTCAGAGGAAATAACCATGCGCTTGGTCTAAATGAACGTAATCCCTTTGAATCACATGTTCCAGGCTACCCACCAGAAGTTGGCCTTTAAAAGAGTACTCATGAATCAAGGTATTATTCCCACTAAAAAATACTTACCTGTAGATTGTAAAAAAAAAAAAAAAAAAAGCGGCATTATAAAGGCACTTAGGACAAGTGGGGTAACACGGGAATCCTAGCTACCAGAATCAGAACACTGAAACAAATGTAAGCAGTAAGGGAATATGGCCAAGGCTATCAATGTCTCTTTCTTTTAAAGAATAAGCACCTTTAGTAAGAACAAAGAACTACAAGATGAATAAGGAGATATACGGATATTTAAACACAATAAGACAAAGCAGCATAATAAGCAACTGTGGAATATTAAAATGACACTTTGTAATGTCTCAGCATTCATATCAGCATTAAATATGTTTCAACTTATGAACACTGAATAATATTTATTCTCCTTGACTACTAATCAAATTTTCCTATTTTATTCTGGCAATGTTTCTCGGTCAAGGAAATGTAGCTAAGCTCAGCTAACCCTTGTTCTGCCTCATTTTGCATGCTCTGGGCTTGAGTCTGTCAGGGCAGGCATTCACCCAGCCAGAGCCGTGCACCTTTGCACTCTGAGGAGCTGTCAGCCAGGCATGAGCAGTGCCTCTCTATCACACTGTGAACACTCATCAGAACTCCACAGTCAACCTCTGCTCTTGTAGGCCCCACCTCCAGCAGATGCTGCAACCTGGAACCTGCTTTCCCAGGCCCTCCTCTGTAAACCTGCAATCATTGTTGCGTGCCCAACACCCAATGTTTCAGTCCCTGGATCTGTTTGCTATGGGGACTTTCAGATTTCCCTCTCCCTCACCAAGTCCTTCAACAGGCTCATGACTGTGGATGGGAGGGAAGACTTTAAGTAATCACTTTTGATCACTAGGGATCTCCATCTTCCCATTCTGTGTATAAGGCAAGATTTGAGAAACAAGGGCTGTGGCCCAAGGCAGTTAGTTACATTTCACACAGCAGAAAAAGTTCACACTAGACTCAGAAGCCACAGAGAGACTGCCTGGCATCACCAATCAATTCCCAAAGAAGGAGCGCACATAGCACATTATGAGAACATTTGTGTGCACTCAACACCAATCCAAGACTAATACCAAAATCTAGATCTGTTCATCTCAGAATACTTACACTGGCAATATTCTGATGTGGAAGAAGACTAATTTTTCCAACTGAGCATGGATGAATGACAATACTTGAAAAGCATTAGGTAGGTTCTACTGCCACCATGACATTATAAATGTTAGTAGAATTCAACATAGTACAGTTGTTTATTATAAAATAACTCAGCATACCCAAAAAGGTCTTCCATTTAAAAAAAATCTATTAAAAGCATAAAGACATAAAGTCCTCAAAAGCACAGCTAACTTTGATTTCTAGGGGACTTTTTAAAGCTAACCACATAATACTATGTAACTCCAACCTGTTAACTACCATCAAGTCTTGTTGCCCATGTCTGCTACTATGGTGAGCCACCACAGGAAGCAGTGTGCTTTCCTGCAGTGTTCAATTATACCCAAGCCAACGTGCACTAGGGCCTAGGTATCAAGTGGTTGTAAGCAACCTTAGAAAGCAGGCCTGGCTCCGCACTGCCTAGTCAGAGAAGCAAAGTGAGGCCACAGTGTCAGCTATGCTCAGCAGCCCACCATCAGAGCAGACTTCCCACACTCTGGTTTTGGAACAGGCGGCTCAGGGTGAACTGCACACACTGCTGTGCTGATTCCCTGGGAGTCCCGTGCCCCTTACTTGTCAGGCAGCAGCTCTGCGATGAAGTTTTCCACCGACACCACTGTCTGTTTTTCATGGATGACTCCAGACCTCCGCAGGCTGTCGATGCGTTCCTGGGCGCCCTAAGCAACGGCAGCACAAGTTGGAAACCAGCTTTAACAAACATTATTAATATTAAACATATCAATAGTTACATAATGCATGCACATATTTAATATACACACTGTAATGTTCAAACAATATAAAGGTATAGAGTAACGCTCAATACCAGCCAGGGTAGAGACCCCTTTAGGGCCCAACAATTCTGCCACAGAGGTCACCTAAGACCACTGAACACACAGATATTTACATTACGGTTCACAACAGCATCAAACTTACAGTTATGAAGTAACAAAGAATACAATCTTATGGCTGTGGGTCACCACAACATGAGGAACTGTACTAAAGGGTCACAGCATTGGGAAGATGGAGAGTCACTGGTATAAATGTTCAATGGAATAATGGAAGTCACCTGATATTAAGTTTATGGTACATTTTCCAAATTATTCCCTCATACATTATTGTGTTATTTGCATTTAATTTATTGGATTATTTTAAAATTATAATTTCTAATTGAGTATTCATATAAGAAAGCCTTATTTTAAATGCTCATTTGGCAAGAGGTCACCTTCCAATGTAAAATCTTCTCCGTCTGGCATCTGCTTGGTCATTTGCTCTTGATTTGGGTTTGTGGTCACATCCACACTCAACATGGGCTTCCCTAGTCTTCCTAATTCTCTTTTAAATATACATGCAGAGGCATGCAGACTAATAAAAATAAAGACGGACATGTGTATGTGATACGTATACTGACACTTATTCAGCAAAATCAGTGCCATTAATGAACCCAAACTGAGCAAATAACTCAAAGCTGAGAATATATATTGGAGAAGCTAAAGACAGATTATGAGGGTGTGTACATACACATATACAATTTAAAAAAAAATCTAAAGAAAGAAAGAGAAAGAGAGAGAGAGAGAAAGGAAGAAAGAAAGAGAAAGAAGGAAAGATAGAAGGAAAGGAAGAAGGGAGGAAAAGGAAGGAAGGAAGAAGAAAGGGAGAAAGGAGGCAGGCAGGGACGGAGGGAGGGAAGGATGATGCTTGACTTCTATTCACACAATGGTAAAGAGGCTAATGAGATAGAGATGTGTCAACTACCTAAGAGCAGACTCCGCAGTCTAAGACTCTAGCTTGGGAAGACAGATAATAGGATTCTACAGCACAGTGAATGCCATCTGTCAGTTTTGACCAACTCTATCTCCTACACCAGGCACTGGGAGTGAGCAAACAAGTGTTCAGTAAGACCTCGGAGCCACATGACAAACCAAACAACAGGAAAAGCCAGGGTATAAACAGTGTATGGCCTCATCAATCTCCTAACACTGAAACAGAAGGTGGCTGCGATTCTGAAAGAATACAGATGGTTTGATTCTTTACAATGGACTCTGTAGACGTACCTAATTCAGTCCTCCTACACCTGGGTTAAAAAGGAGCTGACATTTTACTTCAGTAAAAACAGCCTATCGGTCAGCTGCTCGGGCCACCTTCCTGACCCTGTGGACGTGCCTCTGAGCTATGCCTTACAAAGCATTCCACATGTCATGCTTCTAGGGAACACAGGCGTGTCTGTTTAACTTTACCATGCTACAACACAAGGCTTCATGCTTCATGGGATTTAGCTGGTAATACAGATAACTGGGACCTTCAAGGGGAAGGATAATCAGCTAGGACACGTTTTGTTTGTTTATGGATTTCACAAAAGAAAGTGAAGGAGAGCTATCCCCTGCCCCTCTTCCATTGACTAGCATGTTAATGAAAGGTAGCTTCCTTTAGAACTTAAGAAGCTTGACTATCATTCTCTACCAATGTTCTGAGAACGGAATTCTACTCTTATCAGTATAAGAGACAGTTTGGAGGCACACAAAGAATCTCCAACTGATCTGACGCAGACGAGCTCAGGACTTATGCTGTAGCTGAAGCAACTTGGTTCAGACAGACAATTTGATTGCACACGTCGGCACAATAGTCGCTGGCATTGCACACGCCATCACAATGCTCACTGGTGTGCACATGGTCGCAATGCTCACTGGCATCATGCACAACGGTCACAATGATCTCCAAGTGCACACATGATCGCAACGGTCTCCATGTGCACACATCACCACCATGATCTCCATGTGCACACATCACCACCATGATCCCCATGTGCACACATCACCACCATGATCCCCATGTGCACACATCACCACCATGATCTCCATGTGCACACATCACCACCATGATCTCCATGTGCACACATCATCGCATCACAACGACCTCCATGTGCACTGATGTTATCCACATTGTGATTTGCTCACTCCGAGCCTTTCAATAAGAACAATGACTGGCGCAGAAGCTTCGGAAGCTTGCTAACTTCATTTCTGTTGAATCTGCTGTCTTACATAGTAACGCAGATTAAAAGAAAAGTTAACTTTAGTTTAGAAAGTCGTGGATACCAGATAAAATCTGGTAGGGAGTTAAAACTTTTATAAGGAACATTTCAATTTAAGATTCAATAGGTTTTCATCTCATACGGCCCCCTCTACTTTTTCTGGAGGGTAGGAGGGGCTGCAGATCACATATTTGTAAGTATTCCCATCTTGAGTCTATATTAAAAGTTGTAAAAAGATAACTCATATCTAAATTTGTAAAACAAAACCAATAGTCAAAGTAAAATCACAAGATAAAGTGAACTACCAATAATATCTGTCAAGGATTTTCTTAGGGAAAAAAACCCATATCAGCTTTTCCCATACAATACCTACCTACTGTGAATCTTACTGTGCAGTGGCATCTGACCTTATAAAATACTCAGCCCTAGTGCTTAGATACTGTAATGAAAAGCAGAGTCCACATGGCCAGGTAGTGAAATTCCTTTTCTTTGGGTTACTAACTTCATTCACTTCATATCACCCTCTCAAATGTTACACAGTGGCCCCTTTCTCAGGTTTCCAGAGACAGACTCACATCCGAGGACTGCTGTCTTTCTGAGTGAGGCACCTCCTACCCAGCATCCATAGGGAGGTTCTGACCTCCCAGAGACAGCTAACACTGTGAGAGCATCCATAAAGCCACCTGCCACTCTGTCACAAATTTCATGTGTATTAGAGCCATTCCTTTAGTCTCTAATGTCAAATACACTCATTATTTCTATTTTAAAAGTTCTGATGTCTTCTGGCCCAAATCTACAAATTCTTTTTCATTTGCAAAAGCAATTTTGAAATCTTCACAAGCAGAGATTCAGACCAGGCAAGAGATTTGTCCCCACTTTTCAAATGGAATGCCTCCATCTCCATATAATACTCCTGATTTATTTGACGGTTTACAATTATGATGGCTACGTATCTATTTTCTCCAGTTCACCACTTCTCATTTCTAGGTTAGATGGGTTACAAGCCCTAAAAATAGCACTTAGCTTCACTATATGGGATGAAGACCTTTTTGTAAACGTACGCTAGTGTCAGCATCAAAGGACACTCACAAAGTATGAACAGACACATGTAAAGTCATGTGGTTTGGTACAATGTTCTGCGGAAGCACAGATCACAGTGAATAAAATGTAATATGATTTGCATTATAAATAACACATTGCATTTAGATATAGGTAACTATTGTTTGACAGCCCCAAATCCAGAGAATGGCGAGACAAAGAGTAAATGAAATCCTCTCATCTATTTAAATAAATTCTAACTATAATTGAAAAACACCTGAAATTTGTGTTAATCTATTAGAATTAAAATCTAGAGTCAGAGATTGCATTTAATTACTAATTATAATCAATGCACCAGACTTTTCTCCCATTTCCCTCATTCTAATAAATTCTAAATAAATACAAGAAAAGAATCTGTGTGCCTGATTCATGAGGCAACAGTAGAATTAAACCGCTGCATGCTCATTTATACAAAGTTTTAAAATATAAATATAGTTGATCCTCAATAATTCTAGAGTCTGTCCTGGTGAATTTGACTATTTATTAAAATATATTGGTAATCTCAACATCAGATGTGCACAAAACCACAAAACCATTCAAGTTGTATGACCTGTACATCTCCGGCCAAGCCAGACAAACATTCTTATCTTCTTGTTTAAGCTCGCATGCTGTAAGTGAGTAGGTGCTGCTATACTCAGTGCCACCTGTACATTAAACAGCTCCAAGGATAATGCCAAAGTGCTGTCTGATGTTCCTGAGCACAGGAGAGCTATGAAATACTTTAGAAGAAAGACATGTACGTGCTAAATAAACCGCATCCAATCAGGAGTTACAGGACTGCTGGCTTTCACTTCATTATAAATGATATATATACCAACATCCGATATATATACCAATATCTGTCTGTACATATAGAGCTGTATCTAAACAGAATCAGACATTTAAAAAAAAAACAAAACTTCTATGTTAATGGGCTAGCAAAAAGCATTGTGGCCAAAAAGCATCCTTTATTCCCTTGGTAACAAGAATACCATACTCGCTAATAGTATGTGGCAACCTCACAAAACACAAAAAACAAAAAACCACAGCAAACTTAAGTCTGTCTTGCAAACAAGACCGAATGACAGAACAGAAACAAGCAGGAGGAGACTCTCCAGACGGTGCCAGGTTTTCTCCTCTGAGAAACGGACGGGTGGTGCTGCCATTGAGGGAGATGAAGAGCAGGGAGGAGGTATAAGAAAAAGAGAAAGTGCCATCTGGACAGTGAGACTGGGATACTCAAGTGATGTTGTCAAAAAGGCAACTTTGATGGAAATTAAGAAGTCATAATAGTGTTGGTGGCAATATCGAGCTGCAAGTGTCAGCACAAGATGCTTGCTAAGGCTAGGGATGGCGTGAGATCAGGAAAGGCGAGCCTGGACATACAGAACAACAGGAAGGTGGGGAGAAAAGGAGGGGCCAGCACAGGAAGCACAAAAGCACAAAGAAATCAACGGACTCCAAAGAAAGCCAGGTGTGCACCCAAGAAGCCACACAGGAGATGAGAAGACAGAAGTGAAAGTCAGGCACGGCAGTGCATGCCTATAACACAGGACTCGAGAGGTAGAAGTGGGACCAGGAGTTCAAAGCCAGTGATGGCTCCACAGTGAGTCTAAGGCCAGCCTGGCTACAGGAAGCCCATCTAGACAACAGAGAGGACGGCCACCTGCTGGCCACCAAATAAAACAGCCAGCGTAGGGGTGCAGACCTGTGAGAAACCAGAGAGTTAGAGAAAAATGTTCAGAATTCTTACAGAGGTTTTGCTGCAAAAGGAAGCAAGTATGCTAGAAAGATACAGGGGAAATGAGGTCAAAGAATTTGCTGGAGTTCTCTTCGCTTGCTTTACGATGGGAAATGTTTAGGTGTCATCAACTTCATCTGTTCCTGCATGATTGTATCCTTGTAAAACTACAACAGAGAATATGTGTACACAATCTTGCATGTATGTGAGTGTGTGTGTATTGGGATCCAACAGATAATTTCAGTGACTTGAAAATCAATACTAAATTATGAAAATTCCATTCAAGAGTATCTTTTCTTGTTTTTGTTGTTGTTGTTGTTTGTTTGTTTGTTTGTTTGTTTGTTTGAGACAGGATTTCTCTGTGTAGCCCTGGCTGTCCTGGAACTCACTCTGTAGACCAGGCTGGCCTCAAACACAGAAATCCGCCTGCCTCTGCCTCCCAAGTGCTAGGATTAAAGGTGTGCGCCACCACCACCACCACCACCATCACCCGGCTTCTATTCTTGTTTCTTAATGTGACTGTTTTCCTGATGAGTATTCACCAGTGTGATAGAGAGACATTGCTTTCCTCTTCCAATAATCATTCAAATAAAACTCCCTTACGTCTTCACCACATTACAGTGTTGTCTAACTAACGACAAAGCTGGTATTTCAGTATATAAGTAGGCAG